>SEYY01001272.1:0-57500 GCA_009176605.1 Armadillidium nasatum
GTATGCAATAAATTTTTTATTTTATGGATGAGATAATGATCAGAATTGGAGCTTCCAAGGGCCTGAAAAGCTGATAAGGAATCTGTAAAGATGGCCACTTTAGAATGAGGCCTGGAATGGAAATATAAAATAGATTTATAAATAGCGAAAACTTCAGCTGTAAATGTTGTACTGTAGGTAGGCAAGGAAAACTGGAACACAGTCTCCTCATATAAAAAAGCACAGCCAACTTCATCACCACACTTAGATCCATCTGTTAAACAAATATTATATTGTTTCCGACGAAGCTGTTCCACTTTATCCATAAACAAAGAATTATAAACTTTAGAAGGAGTAATATCCTTGGGATATTGTTCAAAGGAACTATCCAATTCAAGATTTGGAGGAACACTCACCATACCCATTGAGGTCTTTGCCAATTTATCCATTGGAATACCATTCTCTTCTATTAGTTTCTTTAGCCTGCCAAAACATGGTAAGCTATATGGTCTATGCATATAAAATTCATATATATAATAGTTTTGAAAAAACTGACCTACAGGGTGTTTCAATTTTGAGATTCTGGTACTTATATAGGTCAATCCAAGCAACTTCCTTCTAATAGGTAAAGGCATGATGTTGGCTTCTACTTCTAGGAAGTCAACTCTAGTGCACTTCAATGCACCTATAGCCTGGCGTATGCCTTGATACTGAATTTTGTCCAAAGTATGGGAATGACTCTCAGAGAAAGCATCATAAATAAAACTAGCATAATCAATTTTTGAACGGACTAATAGTCCTATACAAGTACAATAAAATTTCTCTATCAACACCCCAAATGTTGCTACTAAGGTACCTTAAAAGAGTTAATGCTTTCACACTTTTTTGTTTTAAATCTTCCGTGTGCCTCCTCCAAGTCAATCTACTATCCAATATTAGTCCCAAAAACCTATGACTATGTGTATAAGCAATTTCAAAATCACAGAGTTTCAAAGAAGGTGGGCTTTCATATGGTCTTTTGGTAAAAATCATGGCCCTGGTTTTAGTAGAAGAAAAATTTAATCCCCATGTCTCTGACCAACTTCGCACATCCTCAAGAGCACTCTGCATCATACACCCTGCCTCGTCCAAATCAGGGTTTGACACCCACAAAGCACAGTCATCAGCATACATAGAGTACCTAAGTTTGGCTGTTACAATCTTGAAAAATGTCATTTATCATAATAGAAAAAAGAGTAGGGCTTAATACACTTCCCTGTGGAATGCCAAACTCCACAGAAAAAAGTTCAGAAGTCGCATTCTCTATTTGAACCTGTATTTTTCTATCTTGAAGAAAATTTCTAATAAATATAGGAAGATTTCCTCTCAGCCCCATATTATGCAGTTTCAATAATAATCCATGAATCCAAACAGTATCATAAGCCTTTTGTATATCCAGAAAAACTCCAATCATATATTCATTCCTAATGAAAGTTTCCTGTATGTCACATTCTATAAACATTAAATTGTCAACTGTAGAGAAATATTTCCTAAAACCACTCTGTGATGAAGACAAAATCTTATGTTCCTCCAAAAATTTAGTAAGCCTCAGCAAAACCATTCTTTCCATAATCTTGCACAAACAACTAGTTAATGCAATTGGCCTATATGAAGAAGTATCAGTGGGGTCTTTTCCTGGTTTCAAAACTGGAATCAATAAAGATATACGCCAATCATCAGGAAATGTACCAGTAATCCATACCAGATTAAAGAACTTCAATAATTCTATTTTATTATTGTCAGTTAAATGTTGAATGAAAGGATATATAATCATATCTTTACCTGGTGAAGAATTTCGTTTTATTAATGATATTGCCAATTCAAGTTCACTCATTGTAAAGGCTGCATTATACCAACTTGGAATATCCTCTTCAAAATGTAGGCTCGCAAACTCAGCCTCAACCATATGAAATACAAATGGGTCCCGGTGTGATTGTATACTACTAATCTTAGCAAAAGGCATAAGCCAATTCATTTCCCACTTTTATTGGTTCCTTAACCACCTCAGAACCTTCTTCAAGATGTAATATCACTGATGAAATTCTACTGACATTAGTTTTTAAAAACTTCACTTTTTCCCATACTTGCGGAAAGTTGTGTACTATTTGTAATAGACATCAAATATGATCTTCGAAAAGATTTTTTAGCCTTTTTAATCTCATACCTTGATTTCGCTTTCGCTCTTTTGTAAGATATGTTATTCTGTAAAGTTGGATGATTTTTAAAAATTCTAAATTTGTTTTTCTTGTCTCTAATCGCCTTTTTACAGTCTTCGTTCCACCATGATTTATATTTCCTCACCTTCACATTGGAAGAACTGAGTTTAAAAGCAAAAGACGCTGCATGTATAAACGCATCAACAATATTTGAATAAATAGTATTGATATCTTGGTCATAATCTAAATTCAATAATGTAAATCTATTTTCAAAATCTTTCCATTTCGTATCATCAAGAATCCAATGTGGACGTTTTTTCCTTTCAACAAACAAATTATTTGAGAACAGCAAAACTGGAAAATGGTCACTACCTAAGGTATCATGATATGTTGACCAATTGAAGAAACCAAGCATTTCAGCAGAAGCAAAAGATAAGTCTAAAACTGACATGCTCCCAGAAACATCAGACACAAAAGTATAAACAGATTCATTTAATAGATGTAGATTTCTTGATTGTATCATCTCAAAAAGTTTTTCACCTCTATCATCATTATGAGACTCACCCCACAAGTAATGATGAGCATTAAAATCCCCTAGCAGTAAAAGTTGCATATTTTCTGGAAACTGCTCCAGACAAGCCACCAATTTCTCTATTGTATTAGAAATATTGGGAGGAAGATAAACACTACATATTATGAAATCAACCTGATGCAATAATACCTGTACTGCCACCATTTCCAAATCAGTAATCAATTTAATTTCTCGATATGAAATATCCTTTCTAATCCCTAATAAAACACCACCACCATTATGATTTCTATCTTTACGAGAGATATTAAAATTTTTAAAGGAACAAAACTTTTCAATACTCAAAAAAGTTTCCTGTAAAGCAAAAATATTGATATTATATTTCCCTACTAAATGTTCAAGGTAACATTTATTAGAAGAATATCCTCTTATATTCCACTGGCAAACATTTAAGTTATTCTCCATATCAAATACTACCCAAGAAATAGAAGAAAGTTAATGATTATCCAAACTAGAAGAACCAAAGAGTAGGTTAAATGTATCTTGCTGAGATAAGGATATAGAGGAAAATTTAAGTCTAGTTAATATTAGAGGAATTTGTTCAGAGATTTGAATTTCGTTCTTTTTCTGCAACCAAAGGTGGCCTATTTCTGAAATCAGAGACACAATTTGATCCCTATCAACTGTAATATTACCAGAACACAGATTGTCATCCCCTTGCTGAGACTTATTGAAAGTATATTCAGTATCCGTCTGTTGAGCACTAGACACAGCCGAACGAGATGGTGTTATTCTTGTCACGTCAGAATAAAGAGATCTAGTAGGCTTAGAGTATGAGAGATCCTGTGGTACGGAATTTCTCTGTAAATATATTTTCCGTGCATTATCATATGTTGTATGACAGTCCACCTTGATATGTACTATTTCTTCTTCTCTTTTGTAATGAGGACAATTTTTAGAATAAGCTGGATGTTGATCCTTACAATTTAAACACTGAGGTCCCTGACTTCTTGAGCAAGAGGAAGTAGAGTGTAACTGTGCACAATATCCACAAATTTCCTCCCCCCGACAATTTTTACTTCCATGTCCAAATTTCTGGCATTTATAACAACGCAAAGGATAAGGATAATAAGGTCTAATTCGGTAAGACAAAAAGCCACAAAATATAGTTTCCGGTAAGGTAGTACCTCCAAATGTTAGAACCAACACATGTGTAGGAGTTTTATCTTTCTTAAGAATATGTCGAACCTGTATCACATTATCTGATTTAAGATAGTCCAAAATGTCAGAATCACTCATAACCTCCAATTCAGGGGCATAAATCGTACCCTGAATAGTATTCAAATTGTGAGCAACAGAAACTTCCACTGGCACAGAACCATTTATTAAGGTAGTTGTTGATAACAATTGTCTGGTTTGTTTAGCAGTATGTGTTTCAACAAGCAGACTGCCAGTTTTGCAAAATCTTGCTGTTTTCAAAGCTCCTCCTGCAGCACCCTCCACAGCCTTCCTCAACAGGAAAGGATTCAGCTTTTTAAGTGTTTGTGAAGAGTCAATATTCTTAATATAAAGAAAACGCACATACTCCGGAATTGTAGTTGTAGCTACCTTCGGAAGAGAACGTTCAGAAGCCACATTTCGTTTTCTCTTTTTATTATCTGTGAAACCCAAAAAGGAATTTCCAGGTCTATGTAAATTGTCCAAATGAGATACATCAAACTGTTGAGTGCCCGTATTTTCACCTATACCCTGTTCAGCCTTTTCTATTGCAGCAAGCAAATCATCACTAGACGTTGATATGATACTTGAATTACTGGAACTTGGAAGTGATTCATCTTCTAAATTGGAATTCTCCTTCGATTTCCTCTTTTTTCTCTTTTTACCACCACGTCCCTTCCCCATAACCAATTGTACTAAACGTAGGCCCTAGGCCTATCGTTAGCCAGTTCCAAAATTTAATAAAGCACGAACTTTTTGTTTATAGGTTTTAATTTTAAGCACAAACACTAACACAAATATAAAAAAAAACTGACCACTATAGTTATATCTAAGAAAGGCACTTCAAACGAAGAACAATGTCCCAGCAGGCAGAGCTCCAGCCATTCCATCTCGAGTTCAGAAAGAGAACCCACGTATATTTGTAATTTAATATCCGAAAACAAAAAAAGTTATAATGAGCAAAACAATTAAATTTGTGTGTCTTACTTAATTTTAATTACAAAAATACCTAAGGCTAAGTTGGTAATTGCTAACAAAAAAAAAATTAAGTAAAGTTTCTTAAAGTTAGAGTCAAAAAACAAAGAAACAAAAATAAATAAACAGCAAAGAAATATGTTTTAAAAGTGTTGATCCTTGGGTTAAAATTGTAATGGTAAACATTTGAGTTTTATTATTGAAAGTTTAAATAATAAATAATTATCCGTGTTGAGTTTTTCATAGAGTTTATAAATGAAAATTTAGATTTCCTTTTTAAGTTTAAACTGTGACCGTTTTCTTTAACAAAAAAAATAAATATTTTGATCAAGAAAATGGACTTGATTTAAAATAGTCTCCCAGCCTTCTTCTTCTTCTTCTTCTTCTTCTTCTTCTTCTTCTTCTTCTTCTTCTTCTTCTTCTTCTTCTTCTTCTTCTTCTTTGGAAAGGAGTTTTTAAAACTTCACTATTCAAATCTTAAAATTGATGTTATTTAACAGACTAGCCTTGAGTGGACTGTAAAGTCTTTGCTAGTCAGTGTTCTGTAGTTCTGTAGTTCTTCTTCTTCTTCTTCTTCTTCTTCTTCTTCTTCTTCTTCTTCTTCTTCTTCTTCTTCTTCTTCTTTTTCTTTTTCTTTTTTTTTTCTTCTTTTTCTTCTTTTCTTCTTCTTCTTTCTTCTTTTTCTTCTTTTTCTTCTTTTTCTTCTTTTTCTTCTTTCTTCTTCTTTTTTTTCTTCTTTTTCTTCTTTTTCTTCTTTTTCTTCTTTTTCTTCTTTTTTTCTTTTTTTTCTTTTTTTTCTTTTTTTTCTTTTTTTTCTTTTTTTTCTTTTTTTTCAAAATCAATATTTTGATCAAGAAAATGGACTTGATTTAAAATAGTCTCCCAGCCTTCTTCTTCTTCTTCTTCTTCTTCTTTTTCTTTTTCTTTTTCTTTTTCTTTTTCTTTTTCTTCTTTTTTTTCTTCTTTTTCTTCTTTTTCTTCTTTTTCTTCTTTTTCTTCTTGAAGATTGAGAGGAAAATTAATAGAAGTATTTAAAATTCTAAATAAATTTGACAACGTTGATTATAAGCAATACTTTCGGTACGACTTGAATGACCTAACACGTAGTAACGGACACAAGCTATCTCACAAGCGATTTCAAACAAACATAGCAAAGAATTTTTTTACGTACGACGTGATTGAAAAATGGAATAGTCTTTCTCATCAAATAGTGAACAGCGACAACATCGAATCATTCAAGAAGAAATTGGATGCACATTTTAAGCAAATTGGTCTATGATCGCATAGTTCAATAATGATTATTTAACAGACTAGCCTTGAGTGGACTGTAAAGTCTTTGCTAGTCAGTGCTCTGTAGTTCTTCTTCTTCTTCTTCTTCTTCTTTTCTTCCTTTTTTTTTTTTTTTTTTTTTTTTTTTTTTTTTTTTTTTTTTAACGCAATAACCTTTGTATTCCACAAAAAAATTATATGTATATATTTGTAATGTTAGAGATGGAACGAATATGAATGTAAATGTTTTTTTATTACTCGCGAATACGAATATTATGAAACCTATTTTTCTTATTCCATCTTCAACATAATTTTAAGTTAATTATCTTATATTTCATCAACATTATTTGTTTTAAGAGCTTGGTGGTAAAATTAACCACGTTTCCAGTTTGCCAGACTTGGACCCACTCATAAAATGCGTCCAACCACCGCCCTTTGGAAAGGAGTTTTTAAAACTTCACTATTCAAATCTTAAAATTGATGTTATATTTGAGGAACAATAACTTTTCTGCTCGTTTCGCTAAGAGCCTCGAGCGTTTTTCATCAAAAATAATAATATGAATTATTCGTTTTGTATTCGGATAAAAATTTCGAATACAAATAAAAATATGCGAATACTAATATGAATATTCTGTACATCTCTAATATATATATGCCCTTAACGTGTTTCACAGGCTTAAAAAATTTTAGAATCTGAAAAGTTATTACTACTAATAAATTATAATAAATGTTTTTAATAAATTTCCCAAGAAGAAACTTTATATTTTTTAGTTTAATTAGGCTGGATTTTTTTTTAAAGTAAATATTATTAGTTATTAATTAAACTTCTGTACTCAGTTCTGCTTAAAAGAGCAAAAGGAAATAAATATTGCTTTTGGTGGTGTCAAAAGGACATGTGCAAAATGAAAGTCTCAGTTCACAGTCACACTTCGCTGTAGCAATTAACAGATGATCTATATAAAAGAATGTAAATATATAAACTCTAATTTAACCACATTTAATTTAAGTAATTACTTAATTTAAAAGACTGGCGGCAGTCATGATTAAAAAACACTGGAACCAACGAAATTTTGAATTATTGAAAATAATAAATTTGATTCATTTAAAACAAATTAATAATCCGTAAACGCTAAAATAATTATCCGTAATAATTTGCAATCAAATCTACATTCGTAAAAATATTTAAAAGGTATTTATTCTAAAAGAAATCGTTGACCTATATATATATAATTCGTCCATGTTTGCTTATATCGTACGTGGCCATTTCTGCTCGTGGAAGCAAAAACCGAAGATAGAAATTTCTATCTACAATTTTGCAACGAGCAGAAAATTATTAGAATGAAACTCGTGGGATACAATTCACAAAATATTTTTTATTATTTAACCTTCAGCATATCAATATATATATTATATATATATATATATATATATATATATATATATATATATATATATATATATATATATATATATATATATATATATATATATATATATATATATATATATATATATATATATATATATATATATATATATATATATATAT
Source organism: Armadillidium nasatum (assembly GCA_009176605.1). NCBI lineage: Eukaryota > Metazoa > Arthropoda > Malacostraca > Isopoda > Armadillidiidae > Armadillidium > Armadillidium nasatum. The sequence goes on from SEYY01001272.1 coordinate 7,715, forward strand.
ATATATATATATATATATCACACATTGTCCAAAGGCCCCCGAAAGGCCAACTTCAATATATATATATATATATATATATATATATATATATATATATATATATATATATATATATATATATATATATATATATATATATATATATATATATATATATATATATATATATATATATATATATATATATATATATATATATGTCTCTTATTTTTTCTCCTTTATTGAGTGTAGATATTATTTATGCCTGTTGGTATTATTATTATTTTATTATTATTATTATTATATTATTATTATTATTATTATTATATTATTATTATATAATTATATATATTATATATATATATATATATATATATATATATATATATATATATATATATATATATATATATATATATATATATATATATATATGTATATCACATTTTAGTTACCGAAATTGTTGCATATTTTTTCATTTACAAATTTATCCATATTATTATGGCACTAATGCGGTGTAGTGCCTGGAATATGAATTGTGTCCGTTCATGGGGATATTTGCTTTTTTTTTCTGTCTTTAAGACAGGGTTCCAGTTTAGGAACTGGTTGTGTTTAATTTAGATACCAATTTATTTTTGTAAAATAAACAAAAAATCCCAGCCCTTTTACTACAACCTCCACACAATGTCCAAAGGCCCCCAAAAGGCCAACTTCAATATATATATATATATATATATTATATATATATATATATATATATATATATATATATTATATATATATATATATATATATATATATATATATATATATAATAATAACAATAATAATAATAATAATAATAATAATAATATAATAATTAATAATAATAATAATAATAATTATTAAAAAATTTTTAGGCCAAAGCTTTGCCTACCATAATATATATATATATATATATATATATATATATATATATATATATATATATATATATATATATATATATATATATATATATATATATATATATTATATATATATATATATATATATATATATATAAACCAATATTTTCTAAAACCGATATATCGATATTTTTTACCCGATAGTATCGAGGGCAATATGATATTTTAAATTTTTTTATCGATAATCGATATATCGATATTTTTTTAAATATCGGCATCACAATTCTCCTTAAAAGAGTTAATGCTTCACATATTTTTGTTTTAATTCTTCTATTTGTCTCAGAGTTAATCTACAATATTACTTCCAAAAACTTATGACTATGTGCATAGGCTATTTCAAAATCACAGAAATTCAAAGAAGGTGGGCTTGTAGAAGAGAAATTTTACCCCCATGTCTCTGACCAACTTCTCACATCCTCAAGTTTAAAAATCTTGAAGATTGCTAAAGCGAATTATCCCATGAATCGTGTCCCGCTAGTTTTGCTGTAGTAATTTTTTGCTCTCTGCAGCGATAATTGAAGGGGAAAATTTCTAGTCATCACTTTTCTTTGCTTCAATCTTGAATGGTCACGTGATGTAAACAAACATGGAGGAGTTTGGCCTGCGGCAAAAGCCGAAAATCAAAGAATTTGCTAAATATTTTCAGCTGGCTTTACGCGCTTGATTTCATGGAACACACACTATGAAACGAGGCTACGTTTCTTTTCTCCATAGACAAAGTCTGCCTCAGGGTTACTTATTTACTTTTTGCATATTTGATACAGGATAGACTTGTTTGGCTTTTTTTTATATTAAAAAAATTTAACTTATACTTATTTTAACAAGTTTGAAACGCCTGGTTTTCATTTTGGGAGTTGGGAAGTTCCGGTCTCAGTGTTTGAAGTAAAACTGATTTAAAAGGCCAAAACATTGTCGCAGGTGTTAATAATGTAGTGAAAAATAAAATGCCTAAACTTATATTAATTTTAATTTATTGTCTCGTTTTTTCCAAGTATTCTTATGGTATTGAGTTTAAAACCCTGAAGACAGTGACGTCATATATTTAAAAATAAAAAATCGGACGAATAAAAATAATCATGATATTTTTTAGAAATTACCTTAAAACTCTATTGATTTAAATCATTTGTTTTTAATAATGACAAGATTGATTAATATTCTTAATTGTTTCATTAGCTGATGTGTGAAAATTATTAAGGGTGGATGAAAAACTAAAATGGCACAAACAATGCTATATTTATAGTATTAAAAAGACTATGTCCATGTCCTTCGATAAATTAATTTACTTTGATTTTTTTTTTTGGAATTTGGTAATTGTATTTATGGTTTTTAAAATCTTTAAGAGTATAAGTTCAGATTTTTAATAACCAAAATGGTGAGAATTCTTTTTTCTCTTATGTTCACGTTGATTTTATTTGCGATTTCTCGTACATAAAAACAAAAACCAAGAAATCTCAAGGGCCTATCAAAATTATCTGAGTCATAATAAAGTAGATAATTAAGTTACCTTTAATTAATAACTACCATCTCACTAATTAGGCTTAGTCATAGTTATATCAAGACCAATTATAATAACAAGAAAATAAGGAGTTTGAAGACATGAAGGCCTATCAACACTGCCCCAGCCAAGAACTGCAGAAGTTGCTTTTTACTTTTGATAGCTCTTCCCAGACTTAAATTTTTAGTCATGTAAATAAATCAAGCAAACCACAATTTTTTATACAACATCCAATTTATTAAGCTAAATTCTAAACGAGTAAGTCAGTTAAGCTAATATGTAAATTTTCATTTCATGGTTTTTAAAAGCTGAGTTATTAACATTTATAAATTTAACTGATTGTATTATTACTTGTAATTAATTGATTTTTTTGGTTATACACCATTCGTCTCTTACCTGGTATTTAGTTATTTAAAATATAAATTGGAAATGTAATGTATATTGAAGAAAACAAAAATTGGTCAGAAAATTAAATCTAATAAATTTAAAAATAGTTAAAGTAATAAAAATTATATTATAAAATATAATCGGTCAATTACACTATATACTTACGCCCTTTAGCAATATAGGCAGAGAATGATACGCAAAATTATCAATATTAACATATCAGTATTTTATACTTGTTGCTTGATATTTGAAATACTTAAAAATAATTCCTGAGGAGTTTATTATGATCTAATGCAAAGAATTTACATTTATATTATCATTCAGAAATTTTGTTTAAAAAAGTATCTTTCTTATAAAAAATATATAATACTAATTTCTTTTAACATATTTTTATAACTTTCACTTCAAATCCAAAAATTATTTGCTAATAGCTATAAGGTATATAATATAGCCTAATTATGGTATGACACAAGTCATAATAGCATTCATTAAAAATAGGCAATTCTAGGTAGAAAAATTATAAAATCACACATTCATTCTGCATATATCCTCTTTTAAATATGTTAAAAGTTTTGTAAGTTGTACATCATTAAGGGCCTTTCTTTTCTGTTTGTAGTACTGCTTCAGAATTTAGAGAGATGTGAAGCTATGAAATAATGTGGGCATTGCAATATACTGTATAACTTATTAATAAAAATAATAGTAATTGTTTAGTGTAAGGTCCTGAAAACAGATTTTCACTATTTTAACATTAAAACATTGCATATGTGTTAAAATGAAGAAAAAACTCAATAAAAAGTGTTTGTCTTGAATATACTCAGCTTTTTTTTTTGCCAAAAGTCCACAGAAATTCTTCAGTTATGATTTATATATTTAGTGTTATCCATTAATTATATATATATATATATATATATATATATATATATATATATATATATATATATATATATATATATATATATATATATATATATATATATATATATATATAAATATATATTATATATATATATATAATATATATATATATATATATATATATATATATATATATATATACTGTAAAATGGGGTTAACTAACCAATTTCTCAAAAATTTTGACATTCGGAAGGCACAAAAAATTGGGATTACACAATATAACTATAAGGAAATATGATAATTAATATTTTGAGCAAATTTTTTGAAATTGCTGGTGATGAAAAAAATTAAAAAGGGGTGGTGGGGGAAAACTAACCAATTAATATTATTTAGAAATGGCTATATATGAATAGTATTATAGATTATCTAGAAATAAATTGAAGAAAAAATTGTCTGAACACGTATTTAGACACATTTACAGTAGCAAAATTATGCAAATTATTAAGCTTTATTCCCTTTGTGAAAATGACTTGATAATTGAACCTTAGATGGTTAAATCATTGATATTCAGAACAGTTGTGTGACTGTTGATAACAATTCTGGAACACCTCTATCACATTCCACATAATGTCTTCTTTGGACTGAAATCTAATCCCTTCGAGGGGCATTTTTATCTTGGGGGAAAGCCAGAGGTCACACAGAGCCATGTTGAGAGAGTAGGGAGCCTGACGAAGCACATGCATTGTGTTTGGCCAGGAAATTGAATCACATGTGAAGAATTGGCAGATGCATTATCTTGGATCTGCCAATTGCTCACTGCCCATAAATCTGTGCATCGCAAAGCATCATGAAGGTGATTCAGAACCTCTAGGTAAAACTCCTTGATGATAATTGTGCTGTGTGGCTCATACTCATGGTGGACCATTCCACTAGAGTCAAAGAAGATGGTCAGCTTAACTTTGACATTGCTGTGAACCTGCTTTGCGTTTTTCTGTTTTAGGGATGTTGGATGCTTTCATTGTGATGACTTCAACTTTGTTTCTGGTTCGTTCCCATAAACCCCGAGCTCACAATTGATCACTGTGTTGAGGAAGTTGGGGTCACTGTTATCAATTTCCAGCATGTCCTATGCAATCTCCAAACAGCATTGCTTCTGCTCAATCATTAGCATCTATGGTATGAACGTCTCTGAAATTCTCCTGAAGCCCAAATCCTCATTCATAATAAAATGAATAGATCCAATGCCGACACCCACCTCATATGCAAGTTCTGATTGAGCCTTGACGTTCCTACATTTACCAGGATCCTTGCTTGGTCATTGACAATCTCTATTCAGGAGTTTGAAGGCCCACCAGAATGTGCTTCACTCTCGACTGATGTGTGGCCATCTTTGAAACTATTGTACCAGTCCTTTATCAATGTGGTGCCCATTTCCACATCCCTGAAGGCCTCTTGAAATTTGCTAATTATTTGCACTTGGGAATTGCCAAGCTACAAAAAATTTGATACAGTAACAAATGTTGTTCAAGTTTTATTTTCATTTTGTGAAAATGAAAATTGATAATGTTCGCTCACACTTTGACTCATTGGTGATTTGCCAGTGATTGATAACTTCTACAGTTGTGAAAACATTCATGCATGCCCATTAGGATTTTATATATTATATTATATATATATATATATATATATATATATATATATATATATATATATATATATATATATATATATATATATATATATATATATATATATATATATATATATATATATATATATATATATATATATATATATATATATATATATCTTTTGCGAGGTATGGCCTATGAAATGTATATTAATTTAAGTCCTGGCAGATATGGTCCATCAGTTTTGGCAACAATGGTTATTTTAATATATTTTCTCACATGTTAAAGGAGTGTTGTTTGCGTTAAACAAAGATATTGTTATTGTAAAGTGCATAAATTTGCTATGTCAGTAATTAATGTTATAGGCCTCACTGACACTTTATTGTGTTCTTCATTTTAATATATGGTGAAAATGGTGAAAATTCATTATCAGGACCTTCCATTAAACAATTACTGTACCAAATTAATTTATGCATAGTTGAATTGCAGTATCAGTTAAAATATTAATTACTGAAAAAATGTGTATCATCTATAAATCTAAACAGTGGCTCAAACTGTAAAGTGATTGATTCACGTGCTTGAGGGTGCCAGTTCAATCTCACTTGGAGATCCTTGGTATATACTACCCAGAAAAGTTCCTCTCCTAGAATAGGACAATGCCCGTGAGATGTCAACTTTAAATAATAATAATAAAAAAAAAAAATGTTAGAATCAGAATAATAATTGGAAAGTGAAAAGAAACTTTGCAGTTCTTATTCTAGGAAAACAGGTCAGATGCTAGTTGCAGCTACTGGTTCTTAATTTAATTCATTTTGATAGTTATAAAGTATGGTACAGTATATAGTAATATCCTTAAATTTGGCATTGCATCTTAACCTAAGGTAAAATTGAATCCATTATGTGTACTTCTCCTAAAGTACACTTGTGTGTAATGCGGATATAGCTTAACTTTTATAATTATAGGATGTCCTTGTGTCATCAGAGACATCGACTTATTGTGAATATCATTTGCAGGAAACAAAAGTTTTGCCCAGAATTTCAGTCTTCAATGAACTCTGTTTGGTATTGTTTGATTTATAGTCTTGTTAATACAGGTCTATATTTATGCATGATAACTATTAATTACTAATAAACCATAGATGGTGTCTGTAGTTGTGTATTTCTGTTGAATGTTTAATATTAATAACAGTTTTGAGTAACATTAATAGTGCTGATTTATTTATAAATAACTCAGCAGAATTAGAGTGAAAATCCTCACCATTAGTTATATCAAATTAACAATTTGATTTTTTATTTATTTTAAATCACGTTAAAAAGTTTTTAAATGCCTACACTGGATCAAACAAATATATATTCAGAAATGTTCACAAGTATGTATAATCATAAATGATTATAATAACTGGATTTTGATTAATATTAACTAAATCTAATAGTTTTTATTTATTGGTTAAATATAATTTTGTAATATATATATTTATTTTTTTTTTACTCTCACACCTTTTCCCGCAATCAGTGATGGTGGTGTCTTCCACAGGCCACATCCATTCCCCAACACTCAACCTCTCATCAATTTTTTCCTCACACATACTCTATCAACTGCACATCCTCCTCCTAGCACATCTGTTTGTCTCTCAATAACTCCTTGACCCCATTCATCCAAACTTCTCCCAGTCTGCACCTACCCCTCACAGCCTCCACTTCTAATACAAATAACTTTTGGCCAGTCCCTCCTCATTCATCCTACAAATATGCCCAAACCACCTCAGCATGCTCTGTTCAGCTCTTCCAACCATACTCCTCCAACCACACATCTCCCTTATTCTAACATTTCTGACTATCCCTTCTACCTACACCACTCAATGTTCTCAGACCCTTCATTTCAAAAACTTCAACCTTTTTTCTCTTCTCTGAATTCAACCTCCATACTTCTCTCCCATACATAACAACTGGTATACAGCATCACTCAAATTTTCCTCTTCACCTCTCTTGGCAACTTCCTCTACTTCAAATATCCCTCAAACTCTTAACATTCTCCTCTTCTATTATTCAATGCCCCACTTCATCACTCTCACTACCATCCCCCTCCCCAAAATTCCCCCCCAGATATTTTAATAAAATAACCGACTCCAATTTCTCCCTCCCCATTTTATTTTGAATTTCATCTTCGCCATCCACGCCCCTCTCACTTCCCTCTCTCCCCATGTTTCATCCTCAAAACTTTACTCTTACCAGAATTTGCTCTTAAGCCCAACTTGTCAAATCCTTTTACAAACTCTTCAACTAGTACCTTCAAATTCCCCTGTGACATCGCCAAAAGTATGTCATCATCCGCATACAACAACACATTTGCATTCCACACACCCTGTTGCTCCCTCAAACTCACACCTCTACCTGCCTTTTATCACCATTTTTATCACCATTTTTATTACCATTTTGTCAGTAAATTAATTAAACAACTCTGGAGATATCCTATGTCAATCCATTATTCAAATTAAAAAAACTCAGTCTCCATTCTATTAACTCACAAACTCTGCTATTCCTATAAAATGCACTAATACCCTCCAGTAACTCCTCCTCAATTTCATACTCTCTCAAAACCTCCCATAGTTTACTCCTGTCCACCTTATCATAAGCTTTTTCCAGATCTATAAAACACATAAACACATCCTTTCCTTTATCTCTACTTTTCTCCTCAGTCATTCTTAAAGTGAAAATCTTATCCATGCACCCCCCTTCTTTCTCTAAAACACTCTTATTTCTCTCCTACCAACTTATCAAATTCTATCCTTCTTAATAAAATTCTACCATATACTTTTCCCACTATGCTAAGTAAACTTATCCCCCTATAACTCCCGCACTCAAATTTATCACCCTTTTCTTTATACAAACAGACCACACATGCATCTTGCCAATCTTGAAGAACCTTTCACATTACTCAACATAAATTAAACAATCTTACTATCCATTTTACCACACTCCTCCCCCCCCCCTTCCTTCAGCATCTCCCCCTTTTCACTTTCCTCAATGCTTTACTATTTCTTCTACCAAAATCCCCCACACTTCCTCTCCTACCATCCTCCCCTTCCCTCTTCATATATATATATATATATATATATATATATATATATATATATATATATTATATATATTATATATATTATATATTTATATATATATATATTATATATATATATATATATATATATATATATATATATATATATATATATATATATATATATATATATATATATATATATATATATATATATATATATATATATATATATATATATATATATATATATATATTATAAAATTATAAACTTGAGTAAAGTAAAAAAGAAAAAAAAAAAAAAAAAATATTATATATATATATATATATATATATATATATATATATATATATATATATATATATATATATATATATATATATATATATATATATATATATATATATATATATATATATATATATAATATATATATATATATATATAGTAGAGATCGGTTTGTTCCTCGGGAACCTTATTTTTAGCAAAAATAGGATTGCAAACAATGCGTAGAAAGGCATACTTGAAAGTTATTAATAGTTAACATTTATTGACAAAACCATTTACAGTATTGTTACTATTTATAGGTAACATTTATTGTTAATTTGACGTTTCGGGACAACTGGTCCCATTTTCATAATTAATCTATGAGCAGGAACACACACAAACATCATCTGAACACTCCTCCATCCGTGAACACACACAAACATATAATCACCCTTTCCGTTTTTCCAACTTTACCATTTTAAAATCTGCACCCTCTGAATCCGAGATAATAAAAACTAAGAGTAAACGAATTTATATTAGACACAAACAGGAGTGAGTACAATGATACACTAAGGATAATGAAATAATATGAGTAGATTATGATTTAGGAGATCATGAGATGAGGAGAGGGATGGAGGAAAGAGTCACATTAAGTTGGGGTTGGAGTTTTTTAATGTAAAGTGATTCAAGAATTTTTCTATTGGATTCAGAGGGTGCAGATTTTAAAATGGTAAAGTCAGAAAAACGGAAAGGGTGATTATATGTTTGTGTGTGTTCACCTCCAAACACTATAACTCACCACTTTTTTTAAAATCTGCACCCTCTGAATTCTTGAATCACTTTACATTAAAAAACTCCAACCCCAACTTAATGTGACTCTTTCCTCCATCCCTCTCCTCATCTCATGACTCCTCCCCTCCAACCCCACTCCATTCTATTACATCATTCATCCAACCAACTAAATCATAATCTACTCATATGTATCATTTCATTATCCGCCTCAGTGTATCATTGTACTCACTCCTGTTTGTGTCTAATATAAATTCGTTTACTCTTAGTGTATTTTATATGTGCCTTATTATATTATGTTCATAACTATTTTCATTTTATTTTATTTAACATTTACTTCATAACTGATAACAATATTTCTTTTGTTTTCTGCTCATAGATTAAATTATGAAAATGGGCCCAGTTGTCCCGAAATGTCAAATTAACAATAAATGTTACCTATAAATAGTAACAATACTGTATATGGTTTTGTCAATAAATGTTAACTATTAATAACTTTCAAGTATGCCTTTCTATGCAATGTTTGCAATCCTATTTTTTGCTATAATATATATATATATATATATATATATATATATATAATATATATATATATATATATATATATATATATATATATATATATATATATATATATATATATATATATATATATATATATATATATATATTCACAGGGTGAGTCAGGGGAGCTCACAAAACTTCAGGAATATATTCTACATATAAATATATGACTCAGAAACTCAGAAGTTGTAATCAAATTTTCATTTGCTTTTGAATTACAGTGTTCTAAATGTTCAAGTTTAAACAACCCATCAAGTAGACTAGCATATAGTAAACAACACATAAAAAATTATTTTTAACTAATAGCTTGTCAGTTGTTAATTATTTTGTGTGACAACCATGATATAAGTAATAACATTTCCACACATCTATTCAAATCTGAAATATAAGAATGTGGTGTTTGTTTTTAGTTTTTGCAACAGGAATGCTACAACTACAGTGTAAAAGTATTGTCAAGTTTCTGCATCATAGAATTCCTGTTAAAAACAGACATCAAAACTTTCAACATGTTGTGTGAGACATCACATCTGAATGTACCAGTAGACAAGATGAAAATGAAGAAGAAGGCATTCTGGATTTAATGGAACAGAACCAGCCAGCTTTTGTAGAATTGGCACTCAACTTGAAATTGCTGAAACAAGAGCAATCTGCACATTGCATGAACAAGTTTTATATCCATACCACCTACAACGTGTACATCACCAACAATCAGGAGACTATGTTAGATGCATGGGATTTTGTCAATGGATAGTTCCTAATCACAACTCTCATTGATAATCTGATGAAAATACTACAAAATAGTTGAAACAAATTTTCAGCATCATTTTTCAATTAACATGTGGTGTGGGATTGTTGATAGTCATTTAATTGATCCTTCATTTTTGACAACACCTTAACAGGAAAACATTATTTGGAATTTTCGCAAAATGAGTTACAAGGTCTATTAGAAGATGTTCTTTTAAACATAAGAAATGCTAATTGCTATCAGCAAGAAGGGACTCCACATATTTTGTTCAAGTTAAATAATATTTAAATGGAACTTTTCCAGAATGATGGATTGATCAATTTGGGCCTATTAGTTGGCCGCCAAAGCCTCCAGACCTCACCATTAGATTTTTGTTAATGGAGCTGGTTGAAAAGTGAGTTATATAAAAGAAGGTGGACAATCAAGGTGCACTTACTCACTGTATTTTGAATGCTGCAGTACACTTGAAAGAAAAATAAAACAACTTAGGAGAGTAACATGTGCTATTCACAGATGAGCCAGAAAATGTATAAAGTTTCATGGTTGTACCTTTGTAAGTAAATGTACCGTACTTTTCAAATGAACTTTGTGTTAGCATGCTAGATCATACTTACATCCTTTGGAAATGTGTAATTCAACAACAAATTAAAATTGGATCACAACTTTTGGGTTTCTTATCACCCATTTATGTACAGAACACATCCTCTGAGTTTGGTGCATTCTTCCTGACTCAGCATGAATATATACCATCAAATGGGGGGAAAACTAACCACCCTCAAAAATAAATTTTAGTAAAATTTTTATTTAGGAAAGGAATTATTTATATTTTCAATTATGTATTTTTTTTTTTAGAAAAGTCTTCGTATTTCATTGTTTTATATAACATAAATTTAATTAAATATGTGTATTTATACAACCTCTGAAAATTCATGAACTTTAAATGAAAAAAAAAAAGTTAAAAAAAAAAAAAATTTTTTTTTTTTTTTTTTTTTTTTTTTTTTTTTTTTTTTTTTTTTTTTTTTTTTTTATTTTTTTTTTTTTTTTTGTTTTTTTTTTTTTTTTTTTTTTTTTTTTTTTTTTTTTTTTTTTTTTTTTTTTTTTTTTTTTTTTTTTTTTTTTTTTTTTTTTTTTTTTTTTTTTTTTTTTTTTTTTTTTTTGACATAAATTTTCATGATTATAGGGAATTTGTGAGCATAAAACTTTTTTTGGGAAACAGACATGAAAAATTCAATTATAACAGAGTGAAAATTGGTGATTTAATTATTTAAAGGTCAATTATAAAATTTTGACCAAAGGAATGTACTGAAAAATTAGTATAATATTTGCTCCTATATATGGCATTTTACTTTTGTCATATATTTCAGTCAAAACAAGCTTTTTTTTTTTTCTTTTAATTTTGTTTCAAATAATCTTAACCCTTTTATATTAATAAAAAGCACTACTGCATAGCTATTTTTAAATATTTAGTGGTTAGTTTTATCTTGTAGCAAGTGGTTAATTCCCCCACCCCAGTTTTAATTTTTTTTATCACTTTGTTTTCAAAATTAAAAAAAAAAAAAAAAATATTTTTTTTTTTTTTTTTTTTTTTTTATTTTTTTTTAATAAAAAATTAAATAAATATATAAATATATATATATATATATATATATATATATATATATATATATATATATATATATATATATATATATATATATATATATATATAATATATATATATATATAATATATATATATATATATATATATATATATATATATATATATATATCTGGTGTGCCAATTTTTCGCACCTTCTGAAAGTTGAAATTTTGAAAACTGGTTAGTTTTCCCATCTGATAATATATATATATATATATATAATATATAATATATATATATATATATATATATATATATATATATATATATATTATATATATATATATAATATATATATATATATATATATATATTTTAGTTGTGAATTTTTATTAATACTTCACATACCTTATATCATCATTGTATTTATTGTATACTGTATTATTTTTTTTAGAGTTTGGAAGTTTGTTCCATCCATCCAGATTTAAAAGAAGCAATTAAGAAATTTAGATTTAGAAAAGAAACTAACAATGCTGCCATCATAAGTAAGTATTTTAGTTATTATAAAAATCATAGAAAAATATATAAGCTTTTTTTGTATGTAATTTTAGTATAATTTGTTTGAAATAGTTAATTAGTGGTATTAAAACTGTGCATTCAAGCATAAAAATTTGTTATTTAGAATTATCAGATTTTAGTTTGGGAAGATACGACTTATGACAATTTGAGTTCTTGTTTTCATTTGTAAAGTTTATGTACAGAAAAATTATTATGGAGCAAATGCTATTATGTAAAATTATCTCTTTTAAGTGAAGGTAAATGCTGAAGATCAGAATGTAGTGATAGAAGAAATGTTGGATGTTGAAGATGTTGATGACTTAAAAAATAACATCACAGATACACAGCCTAGGTTTGCCCTTCTGTCGTGGACTATCAAACATAAAGATGGCAGAACATCTTATCCAATGGCTTTTATATTTTTCACTCCAAGAGGTATGCATAAGTCTTATAAAATCTTATCATATCTACTTTAAATGGATATGGTAAGATTTTATAAGATTTAAACTTTCATGACTAAGATATATTTACTAACGTAGGAGGTTTATATTTTCGAATGAGAAACTGTATTTGAGAGCGTCACCCTAAAACTATCAATATTATCGAAACTATTGGTAGTTTTCTATGGATCATTGGTGTAACATGAAGCAGTGGTTATATATATATATATATATATATATATATATATATATATATATATATATATATATATATATATATATATATATATATATATATATATATATATATATATATATATATATATATATATATATATATATATTAGTTCTGAGATATAAACTGGCATTAATAATTAAAGTTTTCATAGAAGGATGTTGAGTTTTATATAAGATAGAAACTTGAATCGGAATAGAAAACTTAATCTGGTTATTTTTAGTTTAAAATAGTGGTTTCCAATGTGTGTACTGCGTCACCCAGGGGTTCCACATTACCCCACAGGGTTGACACGAAATGTTGGAAAAATTCATAATTTTAATTTTACTTCCGTTTTCAATTTAATCTTCTTAATCGGCCTGTAATCCCTATGTTATTAGGGCCTATAAGTCATATATATATATATATATATATATATATATATATATATATATATATATATATATATATATATATATATATATATATATATATATATATATATATATATATATATATATATATATATATATATATATATATATATATATATATATGGCAAGTGCCGAATGAATATTGTAATTTTTAAATATTTCTTTTCTTACGTATTTTGAAAAATGAATCTGTTTTTACTAAGCACTATAGTAAAGTTTGTGAGAGTGAAAATAAAATGGACAACATTAACCAGTGGCAAGACTATAAAAAGGCGTAAATATCGAAAATATGATGACAGTTATTTGGACTTTGGTTTTACTTTGACAGTGGTCACTGGTGAAGAGAGGCCTCAGTGTGTATGTACTGTGTAGGAAAATTTTGGCTCCAGACTACGGCACCAGGAAAGTTGAAACGCCATTTAGAAACCAATCATACCAACTTGGTTAGTAAATCTCGTAACTACTTAGAAGAATTGAATCAACAAAAGGGTGGTTTTAAAAAGCAGGCATCAGTACCAAGCATAGCTTTGCTGGCATCTTACAAGGTCAAAATTTAAGAAGCCTCGTACTGTCGAGGAAGAACTCATTCTACCTGTTGCTGTAGATATGGTAAATATTATGATTGGTGAGTTGCTATAGATACGATGAACATTGCGATTGGTGAGTCTTCTGGGAAACTGCTTTCAGAAGTGCCTTTGTCCAATAACACCATCAGTGAGCAATTAATTGGAAAATAAAAGGGAAGTTGTCCAGGTTGCAGCTGGATGAGGTAACAGATAATAATGATGCTCATTTGATTTGCTACATATGTTATATAATATAGTAGGTAATAACCTTGTAGATGACTTTTTTTCAAATAAGTATCACTGCTGGTGCTAGGGCTCAAGACTTGTTCGAGATCCTGGATACTTTTATATCCGAAAATAATTTGGAGTGGACAGAGTACGTGTCTGTACTTATGGTTCTCGGTCTATGCCCGGATTATGAAGGATTGTAGGCATTCACTTGAAGTAAAGCCCCAGATTGCATTATTCATAGGGAAGCACTCGCTTCAAAATATCAGTCCTACATTGAACAAGTTCTTAGAATATTTAGGGAATGTAATAAATTTTATAAAAACTCGGCCTTTGAAGGCAAGGATTTTCAAAAAGCTATGAGGAAATAAGAACCGAGCACACGTCTTTGTTGTACTTCAACACTTCGCGATGGCGCTCTCGAGTAATGTATTGGTTCGTACGTAGAAGTGCTCCAGGAAATTTACATTTTCCTTAAAGAGAAGCGTCACAAATATACAGAAAAGTTTGCGAACGAAGATTTTCTGGTAAAATTTGCGTACTTATGTGATATTTTTGAAAAGATGAATGCTATGAATCTCACACCTGGGAAGACACATGCACCTTTTAAAAGCTATGAAATTTTTTTGGCTTTTATAAGAAATAAAAGTATGGAAAATAAAAATGAATGAAAAACGGAGGCAAAGAACGTTTCCCAGTATTGCAATAGTTTTTGACTTCCAATGGGGTTGATTTCTATCGTAATACGAAATCCATTATTGAAGAATACTTATCACAGCTTGTTACCGGGTTTGAGAAATATTTTCGAAAAGATAATATTGATAAATTTTCATGGATTCAGGATCCATTTAATGCCGATACTCATTCTGAATTTACTGTTGCAGAAGTAGAGAATCTTATTGAGCTTTCTTGTGAAAATATGTTGAAAACATAATTTAGCATTATGGAATTAACTGAATTTTGGATATCAGTAAAAGATGAATATCCCCTTCTGAGTGTTATATATATATATATATATATATATATATATATATATATATATATATATATATATATATATATATATATATATATATATATATATATATATATATATATATATATATATATATATATATATATATATATATATATATATATATACCGACCGGGGCCCCGGCCCCGGCCAAACCCAGCCATTTTTACTGACCCCGGCCCCGGCCAAAAATCAGGGAAAACCGGGGTTGCCGGCCGGGGTTAAAATGGCAAATTATACAAAAAAAATTTTTAAAAAAAAAATTTTCAGCAGATTCTGCTGAAACTCAGTGTATATATATACATTTTTTACCGGTAAGAAAAGTCCATTTCTTGCGTTTTTCCGAGTCTATTACGGTTAAAAAAAAATATTTTTTTGTGGAAATTTTACCCTTTTTCAATAGAATGGCGGTGCCAAACCACTTTTTAGAATGAGCTGAAAGTTGGACTATTTATTCAAAATTATATGGGCTACAAAAGCCTCTAATACTTTTGTTTCCAGAGTTATAGAAAAAATGTTATAAGCCAAAAACTGACCAACTATAGAAAAAAAAAATTTTTGAACAAAAAAAATCCACCTTTTCAGACAAAATCTTTTTTAAAAAAATACAACTAAAACATTTCCTATTTTTGGTGTGTATAGAGGAGGGGTGGGGCTACAAATTCCTCTATGTACTTTGTTCGATGAGATTCGTTGGTTTTGAGATATAGCCTTCAAAAAGGTCCATTTTTGGCCAAATTTCAAAAATTCCCAAAGTTTGAGAGGCTATATCTCGCTTCAAACAAAGGCATTTAAATAATGCACTAAATAAAAATTGTTGCCCTGTTCCTCTTCTAAACAATATTCACAAATAAAAAAAAATAGTAGGTAGCTTTTTTTTTTTTAAATAATTTTTTCCTCCAGAAGGGTACGATTTTTGCAAATTTTTTTTCAAGTGCTTATAACTTTTTTCTAGACGTGATATCAAAAATCTATTCCCACCAATGCAAGAAATTGGGGCAAAGGTATTCAGTTAAATTTTCAGCTCATGTGGACCAGTGGTTTGACCCAGTTATTCATTTTTTTCAACTTTGGGTCCAAATAAGTTTCAAACCGTTATGGACTCAAAAAAATGCTCGAAATCAACTCAGAACTTCTTGAAAAAATTTACATACTTTGAAAATTTCAGCTCAGTCAGTCAAACAATAAAAAAAAATTTCAAACAAAATATTAGAAAATTAAGATTTTTTTTCTTTTCTGTTTCTTTTGACCGCTCCTTTTCTACTAGTGAATGTTCATCTTTGTGTTTTGATTTTAGATACTCCAAAAAGATTTGGTTGAAATTTTTTTTACTTGTAGCACCCGGAGGTTCTCTTCTAATTTTCTGACTGCAGATGTTACATTTAGCTATTTCGAACCTATCCTGAAACATTGTAAAGTATTCAAATACTGCAGAAGCTGATCTTTTAGCCATATTGACTGAAAGTATAAACAAAATAATAATTTTTAAATAATGCAGCTAAATGATACAAGTTTGATACATAGCAATAAAATAACAATGATATGTATAAATACAGGTTAAATTGATAATTTTATATCTTACATTTTTTCAAACTTTACCTTTGGGTCTTACCTAGGTAAACGTGTTAAATCACTATTATGAATTAGAAAAAAAAAAAAATTTTTTTTTTAATTTTTGTACTTTTTTTAAACTTTAAATATAAAAACTGTAATTTTCTGATTTTTTTTTTTTAGAGAAAATGCATATAATCATTAATTTAAGTGAATGTTGCCTATTCTACTCCTTCCTTACAATTAAATAAACCTTATATCTAATTTTCTTAACCTAAAATTTCAGTGCTTTTGACCTCTTTACAAATTTTAGGAAACCCCGGCCATAACCCCGGCCCCGGCCCGGCAAAATTCCAGCCCCGGTCGGTCCCTACATATATATATATATATATATATATATAATATATATATATATATATATATATATATATATATATATATATATATATATATATATATATATATATTATATATATATATATATATATATATATATATATATATATATTATATATATATATATATATATATATATATATATATATATATATATATATATATATATATATATCCAGTACTCCCCAAAATAATTACAAAATTGAAGTTGCAATAACTTGGCATAAAATAAGTAAATCCAAGGCAATAGCATATGGTTGTCCATATTTAACATTCACATTTTTTTTTTTTATTGTTTTTGTTGTTTGTTCAATAACTATGGAGTGGGGCGATAAACTAAACTGTATTGCTGTTATAGGGTTACATAAGCATGGCACTGAAAAAGTATAATTTTTAAGACTCTGAAGTTGCTAGGGATTAACTCTTATGTTTGTATGTATATCGTATCTCTTATGTATATCGTACGATAAAGTTCATTGCTGCTGGTGATGGTGATGTGAAAGATCGCCTTATATCTGGTAGTCCACTTACGAATTGAGCATGATCTTCTTCGTAAATGAAAAATCATTTCACTTGAAATTCAGATACCTCAGAATTCCATTTCGCACATCGTCAGAAAGGACTTAAGGTTAAGAAGAGCTTAGAAAAGACGCATCGGAAATTTACTCATGGGCGTCCCAAAGTAGGAAAGGAAAGTTGATATACCTTTTTGCTGAGTACGCACATGATCGGCATGAAAAATTTTCTTTACAGATGAAATTTTTTTTTTGTCGCGGATGAATTTTAACAAACAAAATGATAGGGCGTCTGCTAGGTTATCTAAGGAATCAGCAGAACTGGTAACACAAGTCCAAAGAGGTCGTTATCCAGGTCCTGTGATGACTTGTGGTGTGGTTGGGATTTAATAAGATACTTAATACTAATTTATTGCGTTAATCATGTAAATATTAAACTGAGTAGCTAATTTGTTTTTATTTTACACCACTATTTGTTTGTAACTATTTTTGGGAGTACTGGGTACAAATTTCATTCATTTTTTGTGAAAAAGGTGTTAAAATCTCAGCAGCCGTGTACCAGCAGACCTTTTGGAAGACATGGTAAAACTACTTAGTCAGACTCTTCTAGAATGAACTTTCAATAGGATTCGGTACCGGCACATAAAGCAAAGTCTGCTGAAACTTTCCTCATGAAACTGTTCCCCATTTTCTGACGGTTGACATTTGATCGTCTGGTAGCCCAATTCTTATCATTTGAACTTTAATTTATGAGCAGCGTTAGATCGTATGGTCTAGACGACACTCATATACGAGTTCTTTTAAAGCGGGCCCTAAGCCTCTAACGGGCGCAATTAATAACTTTTCAATGGAAGAGAATTTTTAATTTCAGATACTTACAAATTGTATTTAGGCAAAAGGCTATAATTTTGAATAACTTTAATTTTTTGCATTATATCATTGTAGATATTAAACTGAACTACTAATTTGTTTTTATTTTACACTAACCATTTGTATGTAACAGTTTTATGAGGAGTACTGGGTACATATTACTGTTTTAAGACTGTTAGTTGAGGCAGTTCCTTAATTTATATGTATGAAGATTGTTTGAGTTTAGTTTTATTAAGATCGAGCAACTACAATTTATGTGTTTATATCCTCAGAAAGCAAATGGGTTATTTATCTATTAAGGGGAATATATAAAGCACATTGTTACATAATGTTCTTAATCTAAATATCCACTAGTATATATATATATATATATATATATATATATATATATATATATATATATATATATATATATATATATATATATATATATATATATATATATATATATATATATATATATATATATATATATATATATATATATATATATATATATATATATATATATATATATATATATATATATATATATATATATATATATGTTATAATATAAATTAGTGTTGTAATTTGAGTGAGTTATGTATTATAAATATGTTAGGGGTATTTTTATTTTTAATTTTATGGATTTTAAAGATAATGCATCAAAAAGAACAATTTACACCTTTGAACATGACTGTATTGAAAATAAGCATATACAGTAAAAGAATTAGATTTAAAAAAACAGGTTCAGAATAATTTTTAAAGTTTTACTTTAAATATTAATATAGAAATGTGTATTTTTGATGTAAATAATAACACGTATGCAGATTGAGTCAAATTCAAATATCTAGAGCTTTATTATAGTTTATGTTGTCTCAACCCCCCCCCCTCCCCCGTAATATCATCATCATCATTATATCTTATGCTAAATATAGGAATTCATTAATATGTCCGAAATCTCGTACCGATAATTTGGCAAAAATTATCACAATTCTAAAAAAGATCAAATGATTATAATAAACACTGGTAATTATTTGCGTAGATTTAAAGTTGCATAGTCAAAACCCGTTTGTGCCGGTAAGGAATGGTCAAATCTATTATTAAAATTGGAGGAGAATTAAAACTTACGTCTTTAAAGAGAATTAGTGTAAAATGAACATACTTACTGATTTAGTAATGGTTTAAATTTTTGCAGTATAGTAATTAAATGGATGGATGTTAAAAAAAATGGATAATGGATAAAGTTATTAAATGTTGTTGATGGAGCGACTTCTTCCTCCTTTCCTGTCAATAGTGGTGTTCCTCAGGGTTCTGTCTTGTCTCCTACTCTATTCTTACTTTTCATTAATGATCTTCTCAGCTGTTCTTCTAACCCTATACATTCATATGCCGATGACTCAACCCTCCATTCTTCTACTCATTTCAAATCTGCTCCTTCCTTTGCATCTAGAGTTGCTTCTCGTCTACATCTTTCCGATTCCATTCTTGCAGATCTGGATAGAATTTCCCAGTGGGGTCGTCTCAACCTTGTGAAATTCAACTCTTTAAAAACTCAACTTCTAGAAATCTCTCTCTCAAAGACACCTCCTAACTTTTCTATCTCTTTCGATGGTTCTCCCGTCTCTCCTGTTGACAATATAAACATCCTTGGCCTTCACATAAACAAAAAAATGTCTTGGAAACCTCATATCACAATGGTTGCTAGGGCGGCCTCAAAGAAGCTGGGAGTTCTGTTTAGACTGCGAGAATTTTTTTCTTCCTCGCAGTTACTCCAATTATACAAGGGTCTCATCCGCCCTTGTATGGAGTACTGCTCTCATATCTGGGGTGGCTCAGGTTTCACCCGTCTTTTGGATAGGGTTGAGTCAAAGGCTAAAAGACTTATAAACTGTCCCGCTCTTTCTAATTCTCTTGATTCTTTATCTTTGCGACGTGATGTTGGTGCCTTGTCACTTTTCTATAGGTACTACAGTGGCAAATGCTCGAGGGAACTATCCACTCGTGTACCTCCACCTTTACGGCGTCCTCGCAGCACAAGGGGTGCAATGTCCGCGCATCAATTTTGCGTGGACATAGGCAACTCCAGGCTTGTCCGCTGTGGTGCCTCTTTCTTTCCTGCCACCTCTGTCTTGTGGAACTCTCTTCCATCTTCTGTATTTCCCTCTGCATTTAATCTCAATTTCTTTAAAGCCCGCGTCTGCGCCCACCTGAGAAATTTGCGTTAGGTGGGGATTTTGTACTCTATTTACTTTCATTTTTATTCTTTTAACACCCCCTCCTTGAATAGGGCTTTGCCCGTGAGTGGTGGTGATGTGTGTAAAAAAAAAAAAAAAAAAAAAAAAAAATACTGATACAAGAATTAAGATTACAATGAGAAGCATCATTAGTTATTAAATACTGATACAAGAATTAAGATTACAATGAGAAGCATCATTAGTTATTAAATACTGATACAAGAATTAAGATTACAATGAGAAGCATCATTTTTATTTTTAATAAATTTTTCATTTACAGATTGTAAACCACAGTTGCAAATGATGTATGCGGGAACGTACAAGCGCTTGATCGAAGAATGTCAACTTACTAAAGTATTTCAAATCAGAGACATTGACGAGCTTGATGATGAGTGGATCGAAACCAATCTTGCCAAATAAATTCTGTTCTATTTGAACGAATTAATGGAAGTCTTTCAGAATTTGTACTAAAAAAAAAAAATATATAAATTTTTTTTTTTTAAAATTTTAGCTGCGTTGTTGTTATAGCAAGTTTTTAGTGCTGTTGAATCACTTTAGATATAACTATTTATGTTTTTGTAATTTAAATTTAATATATATATATATATATATATATATATATATATATATATATATATATATATATATATATATATATATATATATATATATATATATATATATATATATATATATATATATATATATATATATATATATAGGGTTGTAGAAAAAAAAAAAGTAAAGCAAATATATAAGAAAAAAAAAAAAAAATAGTGAACATAATTTTGAAATGTTCTGTGATCATAATATGTTTTACTAGCTCTTTGACATATATATATATATATATATATATATATATATATATATATATATATATATATATATTATATATATATATATATATATATATATATATATATATATATATATATATATATATATATATATATATATATATATATATATATATATATAAAGAATTATTTAAAGCTTTTAAGAAATGTAGGTTAGCAAATTAAAAGTCCAGATATGAACTGCAATAGTACTACCTCTATGCAAAAAACAAAAACAAAACATTTATCTTTCAAATGTTTAACGCCTCTTAAGATACTTTTTAAAACTGTAAATTAATGAAGGAGGTTGTCAGTCAGACTTGAACAAGCCAGATTTAGCGATAATGGGATGTGATAGGTTTTCCCCCCCCCATTTGGTTGTGTATCAAGAGTAAATAAATTTAAAAAAATAGGCATTTGATTCTATTTTATTTGGTAAATAATTTAATCCGATTAAGCTCCTAAAAGATTTTTTCTTTGGAAGCTTATTTAAGAAGTCTATTTTCTTCCTTGTCAGCGCTTTTATTTACCATTTAATATAATGAATACACCACCACATATGTTCATGGTTACTCAATTTTTTGGGTTAATTTTAGTAGTCGAGGGTGTCAAGTGTTAGAATTTTTCTTTTTATTCCTTCAGCTTCCATCTTTTTTTTATTTTAATAGGTTAGAGTACTTTGCGAAAGGTTTAAAGATTACACAATTTAAAAAAAATTTTTTTCCTCTAAGGGTTCATTGTTGAGTTATGAAATATAAACAAGGCAATTAATTATGGATAATTGCTTCTTTCCCCATGCAGTTCTCAAAAAGTTTTACACCCGATAGGTATTTGTTAATCTTTGAATAAAATTTCAATTATCCTCTACTAGAAAACTGTTTTGAAAGTTGTTAAATATAGTTGAAACTAGTTAATAGTTTGAGGTTAGGGGTTTTTATTTCTATACACGGGTTGATTTGGCTTTAAGGTAAGTTTTATGATTGAACTGATTGCTAGACACAATAAACAGCTTTAATTCATATACATTACCTGATTAGAAGACAATATTATTTAATTCTTTAGAATTTACAATCACGTTTTCATAAAATTTATTTTTATGCCTTTGTTTGGTATATTTAAAGAATGAAACAAAATCTTATAAAACTTAGTTTTATTTTCCAAATTTTCGTATTAAAAAATAAAATGTCCCGAATATCAGACTATAAATTCTTGAGTATGGTTATTTTATTTTTTATTTTTTTTACAGAATGACGCCACTCACGGACAGAGCCCTTTTCAAGGAGAGGGTATTAGAAATTCTATTCTAGTAAGAGATCAGCAAAAGTTTGGTATTAAATAATCTCTGGGTAAGAGACCTAAATCCGACTGTTCAGAGGAATACATACTTGACAAATCCATCTGCAATAAAATTATATATATATATATATATATATATATATATATATATATATATATATATATATATATATATATATATATATATATATATATATATATATATATATATATATATATATATATATATATATATATATATATATATATATATATATATATATATATAATGGAGGATTGATGCTGCCCACTAAGAAAGTGGTTAAAGGAATTATTTTTTTTTTTTTAAGTAAATCTAGAAAAGCGGCTATGGTAGATTGGAAAACGAACTTTAGAATGGAACTCCGCTATGTCAAATTAGGATCATTTATATGGTTCAATTTCTTGGAAGAGGTTTAATATTGGCCTATTGCTAATTAAAGTGGGATGGTTTATAAACTGTTAATAATGGACCAAAGCAATGAAATATACAAGCGGCATATATATAAAATTCAGAATAGTAAAATAAAACAAGTGGGGTTGATGCAGTAGAGAGTTTTTATCTGCTTAGCGAAAGTCTGTCGATCCCTCAGACAGGATGGTTCTGTGAGAATGAAATTGATGAAATTTACATAGTGGAAATCACTGCATTCTTCGAGCATGTGCACTTTTAACGCTTGCAAGATGCTGTTCGAGTCGCAATAAATGTCAATGGGTTTATTTTTGTCAAGGGTTAAATGTAAAAGTTAGCCATTAGTTCTATAGTAAGAATGAGATGTTGTGAATATGTGAGAGGTTGAAGTCTAGGAAAATGGCATAAACATAAATCTTTTGTTTTAGATATAAATGTAAACAATGGTGTTGATTTACTGTAGATTTCTAAGTAAGAGTGGAAAGATATTTTCAGTATAAGACTATATCCGCAGGGTGATTGGATTTGGAGGGAGAATGCTGGGTCAGATTGATTGACGGAGCTAGAAATAATGATGGTAAAAAAACATTCCCCAAGTTTAAGACAAATATCTTTTCCAAGAGAATGTTTTTAAGAAATATTAGAACTGCATATTTTTCAAATTCGAGTCACGATGAGAGAGGTGAACAAACAAAATCGGAGTAGAGTAATGTAAAAGAATCCGAATCCAGAGAATTTTACAAAGCTCTAATTTTGGCAGGCTGGATTTTTCTTTTATTGAGTTGGATGGTTTTGTTTTTTGTGCAAAACTCTGAATTAGCTTGATTTCCTATATAATTGTAGGAATTGGTGATATACATAGATTTACAATAATTGTTTGTTTTATTTCTGGTAGATCCTTTAAATGAATCTTACGGATTTTTAATATTTAAATGCATCTAATATTCTTTATGAACTATTGCAGTAATACAGTTTAATAATTTTAATTGTATAATAGATATTAGTTTAATTTTTTTAATTTTAAATTTTTTGCTTACACATTACCACCACTCACGGGCAGAGCCCTATTCAAGGAGGGGGGTGTTAAATTAAGGGACAAGCTAAATTAAAAATTGTTGAAACTGAAAATTTGCTCTATGATTTTTATGAAACTTTCAGAGTACGTATAATGAGGACTGTTGCATGGTCTCAATTGAGACTTTTCTGTCTATCCAACAGTTTTTTGAGATTATCTCTCCAATTTAAGTGGTCGATTTTAGATGCTCTTGAAAATAACTCAGAATTTAAGTGCACTAAAATAAATAGTTTAAAATTTATACCTACTCTAAAGAATATCCAAATACGAAAAAAAAAATCTTTTTAGTTTTTTTTTTTTAATTTTTTTACTTTTTTAATTATTCTGTATAGCTGTAATTAAAAATTCTGAAAAAATTAATAATTTAATACATTTTAACAGTTCATCCAATTTTTATGAAACATTCCGAGTGGATAAAATCAGTTGTTATAAACATTTACTTATCCCATGTTCATAGTTACCCAAACATTATGAGCAAGTCATAATACTGCCCATTTGAATTGGGTATGGCGCACATAGGTATCAAATGGTTGGGCATACAGGAAAATATAAATAGAATTTTTATATATATATATATATATATATATATATATATATATATATATATATATATATATATATATATATATATATATATATATATATATATATATATATATATATATATATATATACCTCTGGTGGACAAGGGCCAGAAGCCTGCTAAAATTTCCACCAGAGTTAGGAGGAAAGTCGGAAACTTGGTCAAATTAAAGGGAGACATGACCTGATACATGTCTTTTGAAGGTGCTTAAGTCATAGGAAGTTGGGAAAATAGATGAAGGGAGTTTGTTCCAGACTTTACCAGTAGAGTAATGTAAGATTGAGCATAACGGTTAAGTCTGGGGGCAGTGTTGAACAGAGAAAGGATGAGACTGTGTAGAAAGACGAGTCGCACGAGCCCTTCTCAATGGAAGGAGGTATGCGACGGGAGAGTTCAAAAGAGCAGTGTCCATTGTAATAGCGATAGTATAGAGAGAGAGTGACGCAACAATTCGACGGGCAGAAAGAGACTGGAGAGAATTAGTGAAAGCAGGAGAGTTGATAAAACGAAAAGCTCTAGCCTCCACCTTTTCAAGGAGAGCTGTATGAGTGGAGCCACCCCAGATGTGTGAGGCGTACTCCATACAGGGGGGAACAACACCCCTATACAGAGCAAGCAACTGGGGTGTGAAGAAATACTGAAGGCGCCTCAGAACACCTAACCTCTTAGAATCTTGTTTAGAAAGAGAGGTAATGTGATCTTTCCAAGATCACGAGAAAAATAAACACCAAGAATATTAAGGAATGTAGGTTTGAGTCGAGTGTTTTCGAAGAAGATATAATTGTGTGGAAGATTGTGTTGAGTAGAGAGATAAAGGAATTGAGTTTTTGAGGTATTGAAAACAACCATGTTTTCTCTGCTCCAATTTGAAATGCGAGATAGATCAGATGTCAGCTGCTCCAAGGCTACCTTCCTTGCATCTATTAACTGCTGTTGGGAAGGGCGACTTTCAAACTGAAAAGAGTAATGAAGGGTGGAGTTATCAGCAAGGGTAGGAGTGGGTAGGAGATGAAGTAACAGAGAGAAGGTCATTAATGAAAAGTAGAAAAAGTGTTGGGGATAGGACAGATCCTAATGAGGAAGAACACGTCACAACAGCTGTTATAGAACGACCGGAAGGGAAATCAAGAGAGGTCACCGAGAGAAGGATAGATTCCGAAAGAGGGATATATATATATATATATATATATATATATATATATATATATATATATATATATATATATATATATATATATATATATATATATATATATATATATATATATATATATATATATGCAATAGTTCATTGGGAACCTACATTTAAGGATAAATAGGAAACTGAGATATACATTTCAGGTCAGCACTATAACAAATATAAATTAGCAAAAATTAATATATGAATAACAGAAAAAATAAAAAAGTAACCAATATAATTCGTATGAATTAAAATGCGTGTGTATATTTTTGTGTGTGTTTGCATGTATTGCTTCTGTATCTGCGCCCTTTCCTTCTGTTCTTGTATGTTTGTTATGTTTTCGTGCCCTTATAAGTGATCACTTAAAGACTAATTGTGTTCCTTTCCTAAACCTTACTTTTAATCGCACCTGATGAGAGAAGGATAGTTAATCCTTGAAATATAAAGTGCGTTTAATAGTTTTAGCCTATTTCTATTTTTACCGGTTTTAACAATTTGTTAATTCCCCTAAGTTTTAATTTATTATTTTTATTGTTTTTATTTAGTGGTTTCATAACTTTATTATAAAGTGTCTGTGTGTTTTAGTTATCTTTAATATTTTATATTATATATATATATATATATATATATATATATATATATATATATATATATATATATATATATATATATATATATATATATATATATATATATATATATATATATATATTATATTTAAGATAGTGCCACTCAAAACTAATCATTGAAATGTGACCAGATGTCAAACCGTTGGATATACAGAGAAATACTCTTAAGTTGTAGTTTTATAATTCATCCAATTACATCTCCAAAATTTTCATAAAAATCTTATGAATAAAATACACACACACACACACACACACAAAAAAAAAAAAAAAAAATAATTTTAAAAATTTCAAAAATTTAACTTGATAAATAAGGAATAGGATTTATAAGTTGGATTTTTTCACTGTACAATTAAAAAGAATATTATGAATCATAACTCAATCTTAATTAATGTTGTGTATTTCTTTTTTAAATTTTTATGGATAATTTAATATAATTAAAGCCAAATTACTATTCCAAGTTTAAGATTCACAAATAAAGAGTGAAAAAAATAGAAAGATATGATTTTTGTATTTAGATAAGATATCTTTGAGTTCAGATGGAGAAAATAAGATATTAGGTAGAGAGCGCCATAAGAATTATCTTGTAAGGTCTGCAAGATGCAATGTTTCTTAAGGTTCTTAAATTTAAGGTACTAAAGTAGTTACATTAGTAAACCAATAAGGTAGGTGTGTCTAATTTACAATGAAAATGTATGGCATTGTATAAACTTGTTTATAGGTAATTTGAATGTTGTGATAAAATAATAGAAGATATTTCCAAATTATCAAATTTGGCTTCTAACCGGAGTAAGTTTTCTAAAGTGGGTTTAAGAAGTCAAACTTATATCTGGAGTTACTATTGGATTATATCAACAAATGAAGAAAGGTCTTTGTTTAACAAAGGATATAGTTCTTATATTATATATATATATATATATATATATATATATATATATATATATATATATATATATATATATATATATATATATATAATATATATATATATATATATATATATATATATATATATATATATATATATATATATATATATAATATATATATATATATATATATATATATATATATATATATATTATATATATATATATATATATATAAATATATATATATAATTTCAGCTGGATATATTTTAAACAGAACTACCTTGGCTTCAAACAATTTTCCTATTTTAAATCAATAAAAAAATTATTATTATTATTTTTTTTTTTAAAGTGATGTTTGAGTGTTCAGGTTGATGCAAATATTACAAAAAATATTCTAGATTTAACAAAGTTTTATGTTCAACGATTCTTCAAAATTTCTTTCATGGAACGAACTCCAACCCTAAACCGACAAAGACTCAAACTATGTCTTACCTTTTCATTCAAAAAACTTTCAAGCTCAGAATCATTTTCAGAGAAGTCATTTCCATCGCTAAGCGTCTCAACAGCATCACCATCTCCATCCTCCATACTGTTTAAGTCACCGTGACTCCAGTTATCGATACTGTGTTTAGTATCTGTCGTATCTTCAGTTTTGATTTTACTTGTAGAAGGAACCGAGCCTATAAAGGTATATTAATTAAAAAGGTAATATTGATTATATATAAAAGAGAAATTACGCAAAAAAAAAAAAAAAAATTTACCACAATGAAGGGTTTACAGACTTCTATAAGCAAATAAATGAAAAAATTTATAAATATTTTGTTTTGAAAAAAAAAATGAAAAAAAAAATACAGTACTATAACATGTAAACCAGTGATAAAATTCATGTAATAAAATACCATATAAATGACAGATGCTACATAAGAGATAAATAATAGATACCAAATATTTTATATGATAAAAGATAAAACAGAAATTTAAACTGATAAAACCAAACTTAATTCTGTTGATTATGAAGTATCTTATAAAATGTAAATGTATTTACACAATTCTTACCATTTCCTCGAGATGGTTTGGTGTGAACCTTCAAATGCCTGAGGAAGGACGCTTTCGCAATGAATGTCTTATAACAAATGGCACACTCGAAATTTCTTTCCCCTTTGTGTATTTTAAGATGGCTATTTCTTGAGCTCTGAAATAAATTAATAACATTACTATAACTTTTATTATTATTACACTGATGACTAACGAAATCAATTTCAAACCAATAAGCAAGTATGTCACATCTGTAATGAGATCTAGAAAGAAATCCAAATCTGCATGCAGATACGAATGTCTGAAATCTTGGTTAAGAAGGAAGAATTTTCTGCATTTTCTTCATGCAGATGCGAATGTATGGAATCTAGGTTAATAAATAAAGAATAATTTTGTTGTGATATTTTTGTGGTTTGTTCCAACAATTCGTTGTGACAATCATTACAGTGAAGCACAATTAAATGATCTTCCGCAAAAAAAAGAGGAAAATGTGACATTTTTTCCTTCTGGTCATTGGTTAGTAACTGAAATACATCTTCCAACAATGTCCTTAAGGAGCTTTGGAAGAGTTCAACTTCATAGCAAAGTGAATCAACAAAAGTGTAATGAAGAGAGAATCTTTTCCAATTCATTTTTTTCCTATTGGAGGTGAAAGTAACGCCATCACTCGAGAATACAAGATAAAGATGAAACAAAACTTTTAATATTAAATTAAACTCTTTGGGAATTATCAATTCCCGTATCTCATCTTTATAAGATGACAGGAAACTCAAGAGCACTACAGATCCCCTTCCTCCCCAAAAAATAATAAATAAAAAAAAAAAAAAAACAAATTGTAACTCTTTAAAAGTACTTATGACGAAGACATAAGAGGTAATGCTGATTGGGATAATGGATTAAATACTAAAAACTTCTATGAATATCAGCAAAACGAGTGTGATAACTGCCATTAATTTAGAAACTAAAGTCTTGATTATAAGGCAAATAAATATTAATTTAACACTTCATACTGATTAAAAACAGTATGCTAAAGAAGTGTGTATAAGCTGTATGAAGAATGAAATATTAGGTTTTGAAAAAGGAATACAAATGAACATACAACATTTATATATATTCCCAACTACCAAGTAAAAGAGCGTAGTTCGACGAAACACTCGTCACTGGTCTTATCAAGAGCAAGGGTGGTCAGGAACACATCCTTTGCTCCTGTGCTCTTTGGTTGGTCATCTTCCAGCATTATCCCTATGCAAATAATTTCAAGTATTAATTCAGTTTGACCCATTATGGGAATCTTAGTTTGATCATTAAACATTATTATTGCCTATGTAATAAAATTGCCATAACTAATTTTATTATAGATTTTTAATTGAAAATGTGTTTACACTCGCTCCAATGACGCATCCAGAATAAACTTACACATTTTTACAGCTCGTTCTCCTTCTCAATTAATTTAAATATTTTATCTCATTAATAATGAACGGGTAATAATTAGTAATATAACTTTCTCACCATACTCTTGTAGGTGCTAGCACCTGTCAGCTGTCTCGAATGAGACATGAGTTTCTTGAGCAAGGCAATCAGTTAGTGGCTTGCTAGGCCTATCCCAACACACTGAACCACTTTTATTATAGGTTACCACCTTAGTAATATAACTACTACTAATAATTATTATAATAACCCTTGATAACAGAAATCTAACAAAAATTACCACTATGAACAGCTTTTAAATAAATTACTTACAACTGATTTGAAAAGAGAGCCACATTCGGGGCAGGGAACTGTTTTAATATTTGAATGTGAATTTAGATGACTTAAAGCATGGCTCTTCAGCTTGAAGGCTTTTCCACACTTGACGACACTTCAAACTGTCGAACCGACGAGTGTGACGAAAGATGCCTCGACAAAGAGTGATCTGTTGCAAAATTCTTTTTACACGTTGGACATTGGCTTCCAAGCTCCGCTATGTAATAAAATATAATATTGAGTACTAATATGACAGTGACAGAAGATATAATTAAACTGGTAATTTATTAAGCCTTACGTAAAATTTCTACATCTGATATATATATATATATATATATATATATATATATATATATATATATATATATATATATATATATATATATATATATATATATATATATATATATATATATATATATATATATATATAAGGAAAATGTCTCAATCCTCCAGCAATTTGTATAGAGACTAGCAAACAATTATGATACTGAGTAACGAGGAGACAGATGGAAAAGAATAAGGAAAAAAAGTAAGAAATATAAAAAGAGAAATAATAATGTTCCTAAAAAATTTTTTTGAAAAGTTAATTAAGAAAGTGGTAGGAAAAAGTGAGAAAAGGGGAATGAGTGTGGAACGAGAAACTGGAATGCATAATTAAGGTAAAGAATTAGTTTTCATAAAGAGTCTTGGGGAGAAAAGCAGAGATATACAGGAGGTATTAAAGAATAGTGAAAGTAAATAAAAATGAAGTATAAGAGTAGAGAAGTAATGGAAAAGAAGCATCAAGCTTTGGAAGATAGTTAAAAAAGAGTACAAAAAAGGTAAAGTCTGTTTGTGAAATGACTGCGAATGGTGAGGAAGTGCAAGAATGTGTGTGACTTGAGGAATGATATATGGAGAATTTTAAAGAACTGCTTAATGCTGAAGATGTATGCACTGAGGAGCCAAAAATGGAACCTGAGAACTGTACAAATAATCAGCTGAGTGGGAAAAATGTGGAATACATCATATGAGAGGAAGTGTACAAGCTTAAAGAAAAATGAAAAGAAACAAATAAATTGGACTGGAGAGAATGCGGATAGAACGATGAAATGAAATAATTTTTGAAATTTTAAAGTTCCCAAGACTTGCGGATGTCTGTCTAATCTCAATCTATATAAACAAAGACAAAAAAAGAATGTCCAAATTGCAGATATATTGTGGGGAAAACTATTTAAAAAATTTAAATAGGTGAAAAATAGGAGAAATTTAGGAAAGTGAAGAGTTAAATATAGCAAATGTTTTTTTATTTTCAGACTTGAAAAAGATAGGAAGAAAGTTGTGGAATGTATTGGTGAAAGGGTTGAAGTTGAACAAGTGTTTTGTCACTTTCACATACTTGGAAAAAGGTAGGAAGAAAGCTGTGGAATGTACTGGTGAAGAGTTAAGTAAACCAATGTTCGGTAACTTTCATATTTGAAATAGGAAGGAAGGAAGTTGTGGAATGAGGTAAGATTTCCAAAATATGTTGTTTAATGGAATAAGAAGTATTCTACAAAAATACAAGGTGGAAAATCTGTCTGATGTTTCCTTAGTTCTTAATTGTGTCTTTGTACAATTGTATGAGCATATCTGCAGATCCAAGCTTGCTTGCTGTGGTACCTCCTCCTTTTCGGCTACGTCTCTGTAAAGTTATATACATAATTTTTTGCTCTCATTTGTATTCTTTCTACATTTAACTTTCTTCACTTCAAAGCTTGAGTCTGTGCCCACCTATGAAGTATGCTTAAAGTTGGGTTTGGGTAGGCTTTTCTCTTGCCTTCTTATCATTTTAATCCCCCTTCTTTAATAGGGCATTTCAGTGAGTAGTGGTAAAGTGTAAAGAAAACAAAACAAAGATAGCAAAGTTAGGGATGAAAGTGAAGAGAGGACCAACACTGATTGTATATCAAGGTGTGATGTGGATGTTCAGTGTCATAATTTTTGCAAATAGCGTGTTAATTTCGGATTCCAAGGAGAGACTGCATTAGGATTCTGAATTTTAGCTACTATTCATTATGAAAGGACTGAAAATTATATAAAGTTATTAGAATGGGAAAACACCGTAAACAATAGTGGAGGGAGAAAAGAAAATAAAAAAGTAGGAGGGGATTGAAGTTAAGGGAAAATGAGCAGAAAGTTGGTGTACAGTTTTCTTGAAATGGAAACATAGGAAGAGATGAACCATCGACACAAAATGGAAGATGATATGACTAGGAAAAGTTTATTATAATAGGGAAGAATGAAGAGTGGAGAATGGAGAGTATCAGTAAAGATAATTGGGATTGATGCAAAGACAGTAATTATCAAACATGTAAGATCAATTAATGAAATTTGTAGTATACATACAACAATGGATAAAATAGAATCCACGAGAGAAATACCTCGAAATGTATGAGAAAAGTAGAGGCAAAAAGGAACATAATGAAGGAAATTGAGAATGAAAAGGATATAAAAAAAAAAGAGACGAGATAAGGAAGAGAAGGATGAAGAGGAAAACGAACAAAAAGAAGAAGCAGTACCTATTATGATAAGAGGAGAGATATTGAGCAGATTAAAGAATAACAAGAAAAGTGATTAAAGTGCTTAGAGAAATGTGGAAGGACAATTTACCAAAGGAAAAAGAGAGAAGATTGTGAAAGCATATATGTGAAGAGGGTCCAGTATAGGTGTGAGCCTT
The DNA here is from genome assembly GCA_009176605.1 of Armadillidium nasatum. NCBI lineage: Eukaryota > Metazoa > Arthropoda > Malacostraca > Isopoda > Armadillidiidae > Armadillidium > Armadillidium nasatum. The sequence goes on from SEYY01001272.1 coordinate 41,397, forward strand.
GGGTACTTACATTAAAAGTGGGAAAAGCATGATATATCAAAAAATTAAAGGTTAGCTTGCTATATGCCAAATATATATATATATATATATATATATATATATATATATATATATATATATATATATATATATATATATATATATATATATATATATATATATATATATATATATATATATATAATATATATATATATATATATATTTAACGCAGTATATGACCTAAAATATATATATAAAGTCAAACCTAAATGAGTTTTCAAGTGACTAGTTAGAAAAGTTGCCCTTGTGAAACTTTTGTGGCACAAAGCACAGCTGAAGGAACGCCTTAGAATCTTCTCTTCTTCTTCCAATGTTTTTATGTAATCTGTTTGGGGTAAATTCAGTGAAGAAATCAGTAATAATAATAATAATAATAATAATAATAATAATAATAATAATAATTATAATAATAATAATTCAGCCTTAAGCATTATTCAAAAAGATAAAAAACTAGTTTAAAGGAAAATAATCTTAATAATAATAATAATAATAATAATAATAATAATAATAATAATAATAATAATAATAATAAATAATAATAGATAATAAATATAAATTTTACCTAAAGTTTTAAAATCCATTTCTTCAATGTTGTTTTCAGTTTCGTCAGGAGCAAATATTTCCTTCTTCGCTTCCCTTAATAAAGGCTTCTTCTCCGGGGTTGCAGAGCCCGTGGGAGGTTCGCTCGGGAATGTGAATCCTGAAGAAACAATCACAGTTTATTTTTAAGGAAAATCTTCAGTAATTCTGAAAGCAATGTACTAAGTTTTTAAAAAGAATAAAAAAAAATTATGGACAATGAAGGAAGATTTTGAAGTAAAGGAGTGTGGATTAGAGATGATAATATACTTTGTGTGAATGACTGTGTGTCGAGTACAAAGGTGAAGGAATTGGGATTTTGAAGACCATGAAAACGACTTATATATCACCTGAATGTGACGGAAAGATGTTAGTTCGAAAACTCAAAATCTTTTAGCAACTTTTTAAAGCTTTTTATTATTAAATTTTAAAATATTTTTTTAAAGAGGATTTATTTTACAATTTATACGAGCGTATCGCGTTTATATATATATATATATATATATATATATATATATATATATATATATATATATATATATATATATATATATATATATATATATATATATATATATATCCTAACGAATGAGGGAAAGAAAATTAAATTTTTATGACCAATTGATGAGATTTTTCTTAGTATATTAATCAAATATTTCAAGAGCATCTAAATTTCGATTAGCGAATGTCTTTGTTGGTTAACATAAAAATCCCTTCACAGTATTTGGCTTGGTACTGTGTTTTCGTTCCTTTCTTCAATAGGGCCTTGTCCATAAGAGGCTTCACATTGTTTAAAAAAATAAATAAATAAATAAATATTTTTACTCTGGCTAACGAATTTTTACTCTTGTTTACTATTAGGTTGCAACCATGCAACTTTATACAGCAAATGGAGTTTAAATATTAATGCTTAAATATGTTCACAGAATATTACACAAAAAAAAAAAACAATTTATCTACAAATAGTTACAATAATAATAAAGATAGATTAATTAAAAGAAACAAAGAAGTGACTAAATTTCTGGTAGTTTAAAATTGAATATCCAGATGAAAAATTCAATAAAACAAACATTATATTATATTTTTGGATATCATTCTTCGATAAACCTTGAAACTGAATTTCAAAGAAAAGATCCCTAAACAGGTCCAGTCAACAAACGTACGTAATTAAGCAATGAAAGTTACCACAAGAAATGAAATAGGAACAGGAAAATACAATAATGAAATTGAAAAGAAACCCAAATTCCATATCTTACCTTCATTCCTGTTTATTTCTCTGCGAATTTTGGCTTTTGAGTCGTCTGAGTCCGGAATATCACCTGGAGGAGGATCAACCATGGATTCCTCTTCTGATTCTTTCTTCAGATTAAGCTTACAATCCAACTTCAGTATGATAATAATTGTTAGAAAAAGAAGTAATTAAGGATATGTGATTTTTTTTTTTTTTCAGAAAGAAAAGAAGAAGATTAGCGGGTTTCGGTGTTGGTGTTTTTGTTAAATTTAATAACAAGTGTATATACATCTTAATATGTAGTATTTTCCAAATATAAATTTGATATACAAAATAATTAACTAATCTGTGATCTAATATATATATATATATATATATATATATATATTATATATATATATATATATATATATATATATATATATATATATATATATATATATATATATATATATATAGAGGTTGAATAAAATGGAGTCAAGGAGTTGTTGAGGGACAGAGGGTTGAGCTGGGAGGAGGGTGTGCGGTTGACAGAAGATAAGAATAAGTGGAAAAGAGTGGTGAGGGGAGGAGTGTTGTGAACAGATGTGGCTTGAAGGTAAACACCATCCCCACCATTGTGGGAAAGGTTGTGAGAAGTATATATATATATATATATATATATATATATATATATATATATATATATATATATATATATATATATATATATATATATATATATATATATATATATATATATAATATATAATAAAGCACTAGTTTTTTTTTTAAAGTTAGCCACTGATATTTATAAAAGATTCTCAGCTTTTCAATAACAAAAGGATGAAATTTTACTAACCTCGCCATCGTGCTTGAAACCATTTGCAAAAGGAAGAGTGATGCCATATCTCGGCAGATGATTATCAGATTTTTGATCACAAGGAACCTTCGACTGCTGATGTCGCAAAAGAGAACCTGATTCACGGTATGCCCTGCCACATATCGCACATTTATAGGGGCGGTCGCCTGTAATATTAACAAGGGCATGCAGAGATGCTCATTTACAAACATAAGGTAATATTGAACTAACGTTTACCAACTGTATCCACTGGATAATATAAATAGTTCTAAAGAAATTAACACTTCTAAGTTTCACACCTACACAAGGGCAATAAAAATACTGCAATATTTAAATATGACATGAGTACATTAAAAATCCTTTGTTCCGATTCCCATTGTTAAGTATAGGCTGTTTTTTTAACTTTGTATAACAGCGTACTTATTACGAGCTACCAATTATGGAAACAATATGAAGGAATAACTATGAATTAATGAGTATATTAAGATTAATTTTTTTTCCTTCGAATTCACTTAATGTCATATCATTCCTCGATAATGATAATAATGATAATAATAATAATAATAATAATAATAAAAAAAAACACTATGGCTCCAGAATAACAATTCTTAGATTTAACTAAAATTGGCAAACAACTTTAAAAAAAAAAAAAATTAAGTCTGATATAATATAAAAAGACAATTAAAATTTTTATTAAATTTCAGTTAATAAGTTTAAGGATGCCAGAGCTATTTCAAATCGTAAATATTAATGAAAAAAGATCATTCCTTCCCAAAAAAACCCTCATTAAATTATAATAAATCACAAGCACTAAAAGTAAACATAATTCACATACCAAAAAAAAAGATGGAATAATAATTAAATTCAGGTTAATCAATTATAAACTAAAAGAAATAATTGAGAATATTACCTGTGTGTCTCCTGTAATGTCTCACTAAAGATCCTTTTGTTTTGAAACCTACATGACACCCATCAACATTACAAATATATGGCCTTTTGACAGAATGCACCATTTTCACATGAGAATTTACAATACTCATCTATGATATATATAATATATATATATATATATATATATATATATATATATATATATATATATATATATATATATATATATATATATATATATATATATATATATATATATATATATATATATATATATATATATATATATATACGAATAAAAATTGAAAACAAAAATAAAATCATTAGCATTCAGATACAGATCTCGACTCCCTTATTCTAGTAATTAAAGGCATCAATTACCAGTAGTAAAAGAAAACAAATAAAATTTAAAAACTTTTTTAAGCTTTTAAAAAGCTTTTAGAAAGCTTTTTTATTTTTCAGAACTAGTGTTTGAAGAATGGTTGGAATTTTCTGGCTGAGAATTATGAGCAACAAAGGAATGGAAACGAGAACAGGAGTGGAAGATCTAAGTGGAGTGATCGGTAGAAGAAGACTCAACTACCTGGGGAGAAGTAGCAATGAAGTGGGAAAGGAAGCTACGAGATGGAAACCTTGTGGAAAGAAAACCTGCAAAAACATGGACAAGAACTAGGGGGAGCTACCTGAAGAGAATAGGCTGGAGTTGGGGAAAAGCTAGAGAGCTCAGGATAGAAGATGTTGGAAGGAGTCAGCAGTGGCTAGGGACCGACCGGGGCTGGAATTTGGCCGGGGCCGGGGTCACCCAAATTTGGCCGGGGCCGGGGCCGGGGTTACCTAAAATTTGTAAAGAGGTCAAAAGCACTGAAATTTTAGGTTAAGAAAATTAGATATAAGGTTTATTTAATTGTAAGGAAGGAGTAGAATAGGCAACATTCACTTAAATTAATGATTATATGCATTTTCTCTAAAAAAAAAAATTCAGAAAATTACAGTTTTGTAAATTTAAAGTTTAAAAAAAGTACAAAAATTAAAAAGAAAATTATTCTAATTCATAATAGTGATTCAACACGTTTACCTAGGTAAGACCCAAAGGTAAAGTTTGAAAAAATGTAAGATATAAAATTATCAATTTAACCTGTATTTATACATATCATTGTTATTTTATTGCTATTATCAAACTTGTATCATTTAGCTGCATTATTTAAAATTATTATTTTGTTTATACTTTCAGTCAATATGGCTAAAAGTTCAGCTTCTGCAGTATTTGAATACTTTACAATGTTTCAGGATAGGCTCGAAATAGCTAAATGTTAACATCTGCAGTCAGAAAATTAGAAGAGAATCACCGGGTGCTACAAGTAAAAAAAATTTCAACCAAATCTTTTTGGAGTATCTAAAATCAAAACAAAGATGAACATTCACTAGCAGAAAAGGAGCGGTCAAAAGAAACAGAAAAGAAAAAAATCTTAATTTTCTTATATTTTGTTTGAAATTTTTTTTTTATTATTTGACTGATTGAGCTGAAATTTTCAAAGTATGTGAATTTTTTTCACGAAGTTCTGAGTTGATTTCGAGCATTTTTTTGAGTCTATAACGGTTTGAAACTTATTTGGACCCAAAGTTGAAAAAAATGAATAACTGGGTCAAACCACTGGTCCACATGAGCTGAAAATTTAACTGAATACCACCTTTGCCTCAATTTCTTGCATTGGTGGAATAGATTTTTGATATCACGTCTAGAAAAAAGTTATAAGCACTTGAAAAAAAATTTGCAAAATCGTACCCTTCTGGAGGAAAAAATTATTTAAAAAAAAAAAAGCTACCTACTATTTTTTTTATTTGTGAATATTGTTTAGAAGAGGAACAGGGCAACAATTTTTATTTTAGTGCATTTTTAAATGCCCTTTGTTTGAAGCGAGATATAGCCTCAAACTTTGGGAATTTTTGAAATTTGGCCAAAAATGGACCTTTTTGAAGGCTATATCTCAAAACCAACGAATCTCATCGAATAAAGTACATAGAGGAATTTGTAGCCCCACCCCTCCTCTATACACACCAAAATAGGAAATGTTAGAGTTGTATTTTTTTAAAAAAGATTTTGCCTGAAAAGGTGGATTTTTTTAGTTCAAAAATTTTTTTTTCTATAGTTGGTCAGTTTTTGGCTTATAACATTTTTTCTATAACTCTGGGAACAAAAGTCTATTAGAAGGCTTTTGTAGCCCATATAATTTTGAATAAATAGTCCAACTTTCAGCTCATTCTAAAAAGTGGTTTGGCACCGCCATTCTATTGAAAAAGGGTAAAATTTCCACAAAAAAAAAAAAAAAACTTTTAACCGTAATAGAGACTCGGAAAAACGCTAGAAATGGACTTTTCTTACCGGTAAAAAATCTATATACACTGAAAGTTTGCAGAATCGGCTGAAAATTTAATTTTTTTTTTTTTTGTATAATTTGCCATTTTAACCCCGGCCGGCAACCCCGGTTTTCCCTGATTTTTAGCCGGGGCCGGGGCCGGGGCCGGGGTCAGTAAAAATGGCCGGGGCCGGGGCCGGGGCCCCGGTCGGTTCATAGCAGTGGCCCTATGCAATGGAACAATAGGCCCTTAAGAAAACACTCAGTTTCTATGAATATGACCTAGCAACCTAAGTCCTATATAATATATCTCGTTTCACAAATGCCGAGTGGGTAGAGAACCAATGTACGTATAAATTTGTATTGGTATCTTTCTTAACACTAAAAACTGCATGACTGTCCATTCTAAAATTTAAAACATGATTTTAAAATCGTTTTAAAATACTAATTATTTGGTCTCTTCTAACATATATTTGAGTTCCTTAGTTTAGGTAAATGAAACTGACTTGACGAGTCAAATTTAAAATTTATACAACTTTGAGAACTGATGGGAGAATGTGAGTTTCAAGGAAATACACAAGAGCATTTAATTCAGATTTAATGTTTTGACAATTGCAATTGTGTGCAAATACAAAGTAATTAATTGAAGAAATATGCGAATTCTCAGAGTAGATTAAAGGATATGAGTAAACCATTAAAACAATACAAAAGCTAAACAACAACAAAACAAATGGGAATTGAAATAAAAAGAATGCAGTCAACAGAAATAATATACTTTACCCAGAGGTATTTAACAAGAAAGGCGTATATGAGTAAACCATTAAAACAATACAAAAGCTAAACAACAACAAAACAAAAGGGAATTGAAATAAAAAAAAAATGCAGTCAAAAGCAATAATCTACTTTATTCAGAGGTATTTAACAAGAAAGGCATGTGTAGCTATTCTAGTGCATAGGAAAAAAAGACATTTTAGTATTGTAGCACGAACCAGAAACTTATCTTACAGTCAGATAACCTACTATTAGCTCACATTTAGAAAAAATGACGAAGGAAACCAACAATAAAAATGTTCATCATTGGATCAAAACTCTTTCAACAATCTCTTAAGAATTTAAAATTACCAACAATATGTTAATCATTGGGTCAATGCTCTTTCAACAATCTGTTAAGAATTTAAAATTACCAACAATAAAAATGTTCACCATTGGGTCAATGCTCTTTCAACAATCTGTTAAGAATTTAAAATTACCAACAATAAAAATGTTCACCATTGGGTCAATGCTCTTTCAACATTCTGCTAAGAATTTAAAATTACCAACAATAAAAATGTTAATCATTGGGTCAATGCTCTTTCAACATTCTGCTAAGAATTTAAAATTACCAACAATAAAAATGTTAATCATTGGGTCAATGCTCTTTCAACAATCTGTTAAGAATTTAAAATTACCAACAATAAAAACGTTAATCATTGGGTCAATGCTCTTTCAACATTCTGCTAAGAATTTAAAATTACCAACAATAAAAACGTTAATCATTGGGTCAATGCTCTTTCAACAATCTGTTAAGATATTAATAATGCAAATGGATATGAAATGGGTTGAGAAATAACCTTTATCTATAAACCCTGTGAAGCATAAGGTAAAATGTAATTGGAAACTCAACTACACTTTATATTATATATATTATATATATATATATATATATATATATATATATATATATATATATATATATATATATATATATATATATATAATATATATATATATATATATAATATATCAAAATAAAAGTAGAATGAAATTAAAACTAAAAGATTTTAAGGTGGATAATATAACATCGATATTCATTACCTTGTTCTTCCTTCAATACTTTGTGATTCTAAAAATTTAATCATTAAATATAAGAAATATTAAATCCCAATACTTTAAAAGTATTTTACACACTTACCGATTTAAATACTTGCCCACAAATATGACAAACTGGTTCCCCACTCTGAGACTTAACATTTGCAAGTGCTAAATCATCATCCATATCCCATTTCACTAAAGCAGCAGCAGACGTAGGTGATAGGAGCGACAATGCATCGTCTAAAGGTGATGGAGAATCGTCACTATCAGGAAACTTCTCCTTGGTTTCAGTTTTAATTGTTTTTCCTTCCTCACATTTACTTTTTATTTCTTTTTCCTTCATTGAGATGATCAATCTGAGACAAATTAAAACTTAATTTTAGCTACAAATTAACATTCGATTGCCTTTGGTAACAAAAAGCAAATATAATAATATATATATATATATATATATATATATATATATATATATATATATATATATATATATATATTATATATATATATATATATATATATATATATATATATATATATATATATATATATATATATATATATATATATATATATATATATATATAATATATATATATATATATATATATATATATATATATATATATATATATATATATATATATAATATATATAATATATATATATTTCTTATTATATATATATATATATATATATATATATATATATATATATATATATATATATATATATATATATATATATATATATATATATATATATATATATATATATATATATATATATATATATATATATATATAATAATAATTAATCAAAATTAAGCCTATTACAAAGACGTCCAGTTTCGATTTTGGAATGGAAAATGATTCATCTTTTAGAGGATCCTCCAACTGGTTTTTTTTTTTAAAGAACTGAAGTCAATTACTTATAAAAACCTTGCAACAAATTCTTATAAAATAAATAATTAATGAAAAAAAAGTAGTAAGTAAAAGTAATAATAATATATAATAATAATAATAATAATAATAATATAATTAATAATAATTTATATTACATGAGGTTCAGAGTTAAAGTGAACCAAGCCCATGAGACTTAGTTACAATAAAACAGACCTCAAAGTTTTTAAGCTCCATTCATTAACATTGACTTTGAATTATTCTAGCTGTCACCTGGAGGATATACAATGACCTATAGACTTGATTCAATATTTCACAGAAAATAAAATATTTGTTCTCTACCATGGCAGTGGCAGTTCAAATGTGCAAAATATGGACCTGCTTCACTTACCTCTGAACACTCCTTATATATATATATATATATATATATATATATATATATATATATATATATATATATATATATATATATATATATATATATATATATATATATATATATATATATATATTATTGCGAATACAGTGGCTTTGGCTGCTCCATCTTAACTCGTTTCCACTTCTCCTTCTCCACTGTCTGAAGAGTTTAAAAAACAAAAAAAAGATTCTTTCATTCCTTAGTTTAAAAAAAATTTCTTTCATTTTGCGAGTGCATACTATAGCTTACATTTCCCTTCATATTTGAAGCCAAATTTATAGTTAATTTGGGCATGTTTTTCTTACAAATCTTAGTACTATTCGTAACATTACGCCCTTCTGTTCATTCTTATAATTGTGTCAAACGTTAAAATTTTTATTTTGTTTAAATTCTGGTGTTTAAACTTCTTGCGTTTCTTTTGGCAGTTGTTTTCCATTTGGTACAATATCTGAGATTTCAACTCGTTCGAGATCGTAAGTCTCCTGTCTTACGACGTTGAATTTCCTTTAATTATAGAGCTTGTCATTATCAAATTTAGGATTGTTTCACTCATTTATATACAGCAAATTCAAGGTACTGATAAAGTATATATATATATATATATATATATATATATATATATATATATATATATATATATATATATATATATATATATATATATATATATATATATATAATTTAGGGATGGAGCGATACCAAAATTTTTACCGATACCGATACCAAGACTTTTAAATTCACTGATACTGATACTTTACTCTATCTCTAATATATATATATATATATATATATATATATATATATATATATATATATATATATATATATATATATATATATATATATATATATATATATATATAATATATATATATATATATTAGGGATGGAGCGATACCAAAATTTTTACCGATACCGATACTTCACTCCATCCCATTATATATATATATATATATATATATATATTATATATATATATATATATATATATATATATATATATATATATATATATATATATATATATATATATATATATATATATATATATATATATATATATATATATATATATATATATATATATATATATATATATATATATATACTTTGTCAAAACTTTATCTACCTCTCCACCATTATATTTTCATTGTCAAATTTAATGTAATTGTGAGTAATACCATTAAAAGTTTGAAAGTAAAGGTTCCTTTGATATGCATTACTATACTAAAACACTTATGATCAATGGATAACATTTAATTAGTGTAACTAAATAAGAACAGAAGTTATCTTTTTTTTTTTTTTTTTTTTATTTTATTATTTTTTTTTTATCTTTTTGAATAGGATAATAATCTAATCACATAAAATTTCAAAGTTTTCAAACCTTTTAATATTCTACAAAATTTTTTCAGTAGGATATTGTGAGAAGTTTTCAAATATTGTTTTATGTGTTTACATATTTCGTACTTGACTTTTGTATTGAGAAAAATACTTACATGTGAAAGTTTATAATGATTTATGACGGCAGCTTCTCGAGAGAAGGTCAAAGGGCAAACTCTACACTTCCATCTGGTAACTCCTTTACTGACTTCCATCTCAAGAGCAAAAGAAGGCATTTTACTTTTCATGTTCTAAAAAGGAAAAAAAATGCATCAAAGTTGCAGAATTCATAAAAAAAATAAAGTTGTAAAAACAGATCTATTTCATAGCAATTATTATAGTTATTATTGGGGGATGGAAAAACTACAAATTAGAAATAAATCAACATACCCCAAATTTCCATTTCTACAGCTAATAAAAGTATTTAGTAAAGAATTACAATTTTACTAAATAAAGAAAGCATTAAGTAGCTCCAATAAAGCGCACTGTAATTATTGTGGTTCAGCACATTATATATACACATTTCAATACAAACTACTATCATATAATAGACTAAATAATAGGTAAGTGTTTAAAGGTGAATAATAAAAGTTAATGGACTTCTTGGTTAGGCTGGGAAGTGGCAAATGAATTTCAATAATAAAAATGTAAGGTTCTTCATGTAGGCTATTCTAATAAGACTTTTTAACTACGAAATGTATGGGAAATGGCTTGGGTCTGTAGATAAAGAAAAAGATTTGGGTGTGATTATCAGCGGTAGTTTGAAAATGTCAGAACAGTGTTTAGAAACTAGGAATAGAGCTAACAAAATGCTAAGAATAATATAAACTGGAATGTTAATTATAAAAGTAAGAAGGTGATCAGCAAGCCCTATAATGGTTATATGTTAGACCGCTGATTGAGTATTGTGCACAGGTTTGGGCTCTCTTATTTAAGAAAAGACATTATTATGCTGGAGGCAGTACAGTGCAGAGCAACAAAAATGATTTCTGGTTTTAAAAACAAGAGTTTCAAGGATATTTTAATAGAACTAGGGAATGTTTTCAGTAGAAAAATTTTTTAAGAGGTAGTATGATCCAGGTTTTCAAAATGTTTTTGGCTGGATAGCCAGGATACTGAAAAAAGACTGGATAAACGGATATTCGGCCCATCCCTAATATATATATGGTATAGTATGTGCTATGGACCGACTCCCAGCTCCAGTCCCAGCCATTTTTACTGGGCCCGGATAAAAATTAGAGGAATACCAGGGTTAAAATGGCAATTTATTAATGGTGGATTAAATCAAACAAAATATAAGAAAATTAAGATTTTTTTTCTCGTTTTTTTCAATATTTCCTTTTCTTTTCTGTTTCTTTTGACCGCTCCTCTTCTGCTAGGGAATGTTCATCTTTGTGTTTTGATTTTTGATGCCCCCATTTGGCTGAAAATTTTTTACTTTGGGCACCCAGAGGTTCTCTTCTAATCTCCTAGCTGCTGATGTTACATTTTGCTATTTCGAGCCTATCCTGAAACATTGTAAAGTACTTCCATACTGCTGAAGATGATCTTTTAGCCATAGTGACTAGAGCAGCGGTTCCCAATCTTTTTTTCCTTACGTACCCCTTCATAATGTTCCGTACCCCTTCGTACACACACAAATCAATATATATATATATATATAATAATATATATATATATATATATAATATATATAAATATATATAAATAATATATATATATATAATATATATATATATAATATTTAATTTTTTTAATTTGATTTTCTGAATATATAATTTTTTCTTTACATTCTTTTTAATTAATCCATATATTTTTTTGAGTACCCCAATCGATAGCAGGCGTACCCCAGTTGGGAACCGCTGGACTGAAGGATAAACAAAATTATAATTTTGAAATAATGTAGCTAAATGATACAAGTTTTTAAGTGATATACATACCAATGATATGTATAAATACAGGTTATATTGATAATTTTAATATCTAACATTAACTTAGGATCTTACTTAAGTAAACCTGTTGAATCACTATTGTGAATCAGAAAAAAAATTTTAAAAATTTTTGTACATTTTTTAAACTTTTATTATACAAAATCTGTAATTTTCTGAAATTTATTCAGAGAAAATGCATATAATCATTAATTTAAGTTAATGTTAACTATTCTACTCCTTCCTTACAATTAAATAAATCTCAATTAAAATTAAATCTAATTTTCTTAACCTAAAATTTCAGTGCTTTGACCTTTTTACAAATATTAGGCAACCCTGGCCAGAACCCCGGCCCCATCAAAATTAGAGCCCTGGTCAGTCCCTAGTGTGTACTGTACCTGAAAGGGACAAACCAAATAATAAATTATCATACCTTGTTATATTGTGCTAAAGGCTTCCTTTTGAACCTGTAAAAAAAAAAATGAGACAGGATGCATAAATCATGTATTTATAGGCAAGATTGGAAAATAATCCTAATAAGCAATTTTATATCACAAAAGGTGTCTGTCAGCAAATTCACTTAATGAAAGATTTATCTTCAAACTAATTTATTAAATAAATTTACTAAATGATAACTATAACTGACTTCATTAAGTGATATAGCATTACTGCTGCAAGATAATTTATACTATAAGCTATTCCTACTGTGTCTTCAATAATAATAATAATTAAATTTGGTAAACTAAAATTCTGGTTTATGGATGAATTTTTTTTCCTTTAATGAACATGATAGAATAAAAAGAAGATTTTTGAAATTTATAATCTTATTTATTCTTAAAATAGGATGTAAAGTTTTGACACAATCTAATTGACTTACAATGGTTAAAAATATCATTAGAAGTATTAATTACACTTTAACAAAACCAAGTAAAGGAAAAAAAAACTAACCTAGGTAAAACCATCCCTTGTAAATACTTTGATGTTTCTAATACCATTGTGCATTCTTCTTTTTCCAACATATGACCAACATATTCATCAATAGAAAATTTCTCTTCATTACATATACCACATTTAAAAGCATCTTCTGTAAAACCTTCCATTATACAAATGTCTGAAGGTGATATTTGTAAAATTAAAATAAATGATACTTCAAATAATATTTACCATTTAGGAATGAAAATTTATAGTTATAATTAAAAACATTTAAAAAATGATATTTCAAACAGTATTTTACCATTTAAGACTGAAAATTTATACAAGAATATTATAATTAAAGAAATTCATAATATATTTTTGAATATTGTAGATAAAATTCTTGAATAAATGCATTAGTTTAAAAAATATATTAAAATATCTAGAGAATTAAAATCTGGGTAATTAATTTTTAATTCCATTTTAATCCAATTTCTGTAAGAAATACATACAGCAAATGTTTTACAACTTTTAAGCAATAAAAACATGTATATATTTAAAAGCATACAAGAATATTTAATGAGATAGAAAAAATATCACAGAAAAAAGAAAAAAAAATTTAAATTATGATATTGAAAAAATATTTGTAACCTTAAGAAAATAAAACACCAATTTTCCAGGAAAAGCAATAGATAATATATTACTCAAGTCAATAAGTAAAGATTCATATACTTTTGTTGTAATAAGGTTCTTTCATGAGAAAAATGTGGATACTATAAAAATCAGGGTTGGTGATTTTTTTTTTTTTTAAATCAAATTTTTTTTTTTTTTTTTTTTTTTTTTTTTTTTTTTTTTTTTTTTTTTTTTTTTTTTTTTTTTTTTTTTTTTTTTTTTTTTTTTTTTTTTTTTTTTTTTTTTTTTTTTTTTGATACATAATGATATAACAGATATATTAGTTCCTTCTTACTGTGTTAAAAAACTTAAAAGTAGTTTATATATTAGAAATATAACTTTCCTTAATATTTGGTTCAAGATTTCATATAGGGTAATACAAGAATCTGATCTTCATTAATATAATTTATCCAATATAGAACTGTTAGAGTTTAGAATATCCTAATATATATCCAATCAAATCTTCAACAAAATTTTATTGAGCTTTAATCTAATGCAATTTGAGGTTATAGACAAAAGAGAAAAGACAATTCCTTTTAATTTTCAACCACCATTTAAATTTTTATACAACATTATAAGAAAACAATATTCCTCTATATAAATTATAAAAGAAAGAAAATTTAAGCACTTTTGATGCATAATCATTAATCCATAAATTAAATACATAACTTGCAATATATATATATATATATATATATATATATATATATATATATATATATATATATATATATATATATATATATATATATATATATATATTTATGGTCCAAGGTTGACCAGCTTTAGGGGCCCTGTTGGTGGACCACTAGGTTTGGAAATGTTTGGAGGATGAATAAACGAAGGCTGGGGTGTTCTTTTTATTTAACAAAATAAAGATGATTTGGTCTACACAGTAGAAACAATACAAAACCATACAAACCCTATCTAGTGAGGTTGCCAACAGGAGAAAAAGTTCAGTAAAGCTGAGGATGCTACTGCTATGCAATAATCCACGGTAGCTTTGATGGCAAGGACTGCAATGAAGGGCACTGTATATAAAAAGACTGCAGATTGTAGCTGATATCTACTATGTAAAAATATCATACAATGTCAGTGGCAGGTGATGAAAATAGATAAAAAGTTGGAGATGCACCATAAACAAAACCGTTGTAGCCTTCGTGTGTTAAAGAGTTCTCTCCGAAAAACCACAGTATAGCTTTTTATACAGTAAAGCGTGGGAAGCCCTACTAGCTACAATATATATATATATATATATATATATATATATATATATATATATATATATATATATATATATATATATATATATATATATATATATATATATATATATATATATATAACTTGCAAATAAACTGTTTACTACTCTAACTGTAGGAATACTTACTAAAGTTCCTATACTATATTCTAGATATAATTCTGAAATAAAACACAAAAGATATGTAGAAAAAGTAATTCTAGAAACCAGTGGTGTGTTGCATATGTAAGAAGTGTTAAGCATTTTATAGTGAAAAAATCCAAAAAATAAATTTATTTTGAAAAAAATCAAAAAATCATGATTTTTTCATAAAAAAATCAATTGATTTAATCAACTGATTGAATCAATTTGATTTAATCAGTGCCAACCCTGATAAAAATATGATACACAGTCAATCTGGAATTACAACAGAAACAAGTTTTAAACTTGTAATTTTCAATATTACACATCGACTATAAATTCTGCACTTTAACAAACTGATTCATAATTTCCTCATACAGAAAAGCACATCCTACATCATTGTTACTTTTAGATCCATCAATTATAGTGTTGGTTTTGCAAAAGGTCCAAACAAAGAATAAACTTTAGAAGGAGTTACATTTTTGGGTAATGTTAAAAATATTATCAAATTTAAGATTTGGAGGAACACTGACCATAATCGTTGAGGTCCTTGCCAAATCATTCACAGAAAGATCATTCTTTTCCATCAATTTCTTCAACCTACCATATCATAAGAGGCTATATGGCTTAAGTTCAAAAAATTACTGTATAAATATGAGCACAATAATTATGAAAAAAACTGACCTATTATATGTTCTAATTTTTTTAGTTTGCCACTAAGCTAT
>SEYY01001273.1:10000-12500 GCA_009176605.1 Armadillidium nasatum
TGAAATACCCTTGCTAAATGTCCCTTCCAATTGCCATTTGAATTGCCAACCTAAAAACACAGACAAAAGTGATTTGAAAACATGCAATAAAAACTTTCCTATATGGTCTTCTCTCTCTCTCTCTCTCTCTCTCTCTCTCTCTCTCTCTCTCTCTCTCTCTCTCTCTCTCTCTCTCTCTCTCTCTCTCTCTTTATCTATTTATTATATTCATCTATTTATTTATCTATTTATTTATTTATCTATCTATCTATCTATCTATCTATCTATCTATCTATCTATCTATCTATCTATCTATCTATCTATCTCTCTATTTATTATCTATCTATCTATTATCTGTCTATCTATCTCTCTATTTATCTCTATGATCTCTATCTATTCTATTTATATTATTTCTATTTCTATCTATCTTCTATTATCTATTTATATTATATCTATCTATCAATCTAGTCAATATATATATATATATATTTATATATATATATATATATATATATATATATATATATATATATATATATATATATATATATATATATATATATATATATATATATATATATATATATATATATATATATATATATATATATATATATATATATATATATATATATATATATATATATATATATATATATATATATATATATATATATATAATATATATATATATATATATATTAATATATATAAAAGTAATATATAAACTATTGCTACTATTGCCCTAAACCTTATTTAAAATCATTGACAGCATTTGATATAGAAGAATTTATTGCTCATTTGAATATCCTATTAAGTAATTCATTCCCGTAAAAAGAAAGGCTTTAAATCATGGAAAATTAAAATCAATTTTTAACCCTACACACACAAAGAGACATACATACATACATACACACACTCACGTACACATACACATGTGGGTTATAAAGTAAAGTACATTCATCACCGAAAGACATAAAAACACATAGAAGGAAAAAAAAATATGCGAGTGTCATAAAGCATAAAGTGTTATTACTAAAGAGGTACCCCATAACACACATACACACACACGTGGGTTATGAAACAACGTATATTCATCACTTAAAAAAGGGTTGCACACACACACATTGACATACGTAACAGGGTGGACTGAAAAGGAAGGAAATCTTTTGAATTTATACAATTATTCCATCGACTGTCGAAGATTTCAATTCAAAAAATTTTTTTTTTTTTTTTTTTTTTTTTTTTTTTTTTTTTTTTTTAAATTCAAATCGAAATTTTTTTTTTTTTAAATATATAAATATCAATATGTATATAAATTAAAAAGAAGAAGAAGAAATAGAAAAAAAAAAAAGAATTTGGAATAAGTCGTACCATTTATAAAGATTAAAGTTAGGGTGAGGTTTTCCTGCTACTAATTTTTTATTCTAATTTACGAGGCAAAATGATTGAATCATATATATATATATATATATATATATATATATATATATATATATATATATATATATATATATATATATATATATATACTATATATATATATATATATATATATATATATACATATATATATATATATATATATATATATATATATATATATATATATATATATATATATATATATATATATATATATATATATATATATATATATATATATATATATATATATATATTATATATATATATATATATATATATATATATATATATATATATATATATATATATATATATATATACAATTACGTTACATTCAAATTCCTCTTAGACCATTAATTAAAGTATTTATGAAAACGAATGGCTTATTCATACTATGAATTCAAACACACGCAAAGGAAGCTCAATAGAGCAGAAGCATCGGTAATCATTTATAGAGCATATGTTTATTTGAAGAATATTTGCATATCGGCTTCAAATACCAACAGGGTGACACGATCTTCTTCTCTGCAGATGTATTTAGAGAAGGATTTATAGCTTCGCTTTTCTATCTCCCTGTCTCTCTTTCTCTCTAATTCATTTTCTCCTTTCCTCTCTCTCATTCTATCTCTTTGCTCTCTCTAATTCATTTTCTATTTTTTTTTATTTTTATTCCATCTCTCTCTTTCTCTCTCTATCTATCTATCTATCTCTCTATAATTCAGTTTCTTCTTTTCTCTTTGTCTCTCTCTCTAATTCATTTCTCTTTTTCTCTCTCTTGTTATATCTCTTTGTCTCTCTCTAACTAATTTTCTCTATTTCTTACTTTAATTCAATCTCCTTCTCACTCTATCAGTTCTTTTCTCTTTTTATCTCATTCTATCTCTTCTTCTTTTTGTATCATTGATTTTCTTTTTCTATCTCTATCTCTTTTTTTATATTTCCTTTTGTCCCTTCATTCCTCTATCTATCTTCTTTCGTTCTCTTTAGTTCTTTCTTTTGATATTATCTTTCTTTCACTCTTTCTTTTTTGTTCTCTTTCTTTTTTCTCTATTTCTTTTAATCTCTTATTTTTCTTTGTTTTTCTCCTTTCCTA
>SEYY01001273.1:37500-47500 GCA_009176605.1 Armadillidium nasatum
TATTATTATTATTATTATTATTATTATTATTATTATTATTATTATTATTATTATTATTATTATTATTATTATTATATAAAATCCATTTTTATTTTAGCTTTGTGTATATAACAATATATTTGCAAATAGCAAAAACGTAAATTTATGTATTAAAAAAATAATAATAATAATAATAATAATATTCAATAAATAAAAATTAAGAAAAATTTTTTATTATTGTTATTTTATTTTTTTTAAAAATCAAATATCAAAATATTAGGACATTTAATACTGAAATAATATTTAAATCAAAAATAAATATTTACATTAAGACTGAAGGTAGAGAGAGAGAGAAAAAAAACTAGTTTTACTTCTCTAAAAAAATAAAAAAACAAAAATTAAAACTAGTTCAGTATTTTAATGTAACAAATAATTAAAAGCATAATAATAATAATAATAATAATAATAATAATAATAATAATAATAATAATAATAATAATAATAATAATAATAATAATAATAAAAACAATAAGATAATAGTGATAATAATAATTATAATAATAATAATAAAAAAATAAAATTAACAATTATAGCAATTAGCTAATAATAATAATAATAATAATAATAATAATAATAATAATAATAATAATAATAATAATAATAATAATAATAATTTCTAACTAGTCTCATTTTTAGTTAATTTGTAACAATTAACTTAATAACAGAGAAAGAATATATTCAAAACACAGGTGTAATACTTCCAGTGTTTTGATAAACCTGTCACACAAGTATTTACATTCAATGTGTATAATTAAATGGTATTATAAATATCCACTCTTAAACAACCAAATATTTTTTGTGGAAAAAAATAATAATAATAAAAATATATTTACTTTTGTAGAATTATTGAAAGATATTTCCTTTTATTTATTTTAAAGGTATATTATTAAATTATAATTTTATATTAAAATGTAATTTGTTGGATTTTAAATGTATGATAGTTTATATAGGTTTTATTTTCTTTTTAAACTTTTTAACTTGAAATGGTATATTTAAATACAAGATAATTTGATGGTTTTTAATGTACAGTAGGTTTATATTGATTTCAATAAAGAACTTCCAGAATTAGACCCAGAATTCCAGAATCATCACAGAATCACAGAAATTATCTTTGCAATACATGTTACTTTATTAACTTAAACTTTGAAATCACTTTTATGTTGATTAGGAAAAGGTCTCTGTTTTTAATAATATTAAACAGGTAAGCACTGTTGTTGTATTTTTCATAATATAGAAGGTAATTAATTTATCTGTGTTGTTAATAATTAAAAAATGTAATAATGCTGTCTGTGTTGCTAATAATAAAATAGGTAATATGTTGTATGTTGTTATTAATATTAAAACAGATAGCACGTTGTTTATGTTGTTTACAATTAGACAGGTTGCAAAGCTGTCTGTGCTGTTAATACTTAAAGATGCAAACTTACTTGCTGCCAAAATTGAGCCAGGAGGAAAATTCTTTCCTTTTTCAAAAGCCAGTCCATAGACTGAAGGTTTTGAAGGGATGGCAAATCGGGCATTTTGGAAGCCTCCCCTGTTGATCCTTCATGGGCTCCAGGCCCTGAGGCCGCCATGCCCGGTGCCAAGGGCGTGGGCGCCACCGTCGCCGCCCGCTGCGCCCACTCTACGCTTTCACACGCCACTCTGGAGCTATATTAATGACGAAATTTATCTATTTTGATTAACTACTCTTCAATTTCATTGTAAAAAAAAAAAACTGGTAATAAAAATTCAAGAAATAAACAAAGTCCGAACCAGCAACTGTTCGATTCCAACAAATTTTAAGCACGTCCTCATTCAAATGCTGTTGATTTGTTTTTTAATATTATTGTTGATAAAAAATAAGATTTTAAAAAATTATCTTTGTATATAATTCTTTGTGACTTCAAATACCTTTCGATATTTTTATTTTTCAAATTTTAAAAAAAAATAAATAAATATATTATTTTCTGAGACACAGATTCTTTTATTCTTTAACAGTTTACTTGGTTGATAGCGTTCGATAACTAAACACTTGGTTATATTCTGTTTCACTTATCAATATCACTTATCTCCAATTCTGCACTGATCGGCACTGTACGCTCGCAGCGTGATGATCAACACGAATGAGAGCCACGGCGATCCCGATGCGTTCGGAATGAGGGTCGCCCTCAGACTGAAGAAGGGGCAGACCGTTCGCGCACTGCTGCCCCCTGGTGGACGAAATGGGAGGAGTAACGGTAAGTTGACTCACATAATTGGTCAACATTTGAAATAGGCGTGTTTTTTATATAACCCGCCTACAATATTCACCATGGATCACACTCAAAGAAAGACCTAAACAGAAAACTATGTTTTCACTCTTGTTTGGAAGAAACGAGACCACCAGATAGATCCTTTCTGTTACCGAAGTTGATCCCATGATGCGAGAGAATTCTACTTATACCATTTCCCGTAGCTGAGAGCGCAATGCTTTATAGCAATTCGTCAAACGTCAATTTTTTTCCTGCTGGTCGGATTGACTAATATTATTTATTAAAGTAACTATTTATCAATTCCAATTCATTCATTTTTCAACAGGAAAAAAAAAAGTTTTAAAATTCAACTTTAAAAAAACTTCACGCACAAAGATGCGAATAATGCTTTTTCTTCAGTTCAAGAATATAAAGAAAGAAAACAATAAGCAAAGAGGAGAGAGAGAGAGAGAGAGAGAGAGAGAGAGAGAGAGAGAGAGAGAGAGAGAGAGAGAGAGAGAGACAAAGGCAGATAGAGAAAAAAAAAGAGAAAAGTTATATTGATTTTCGAAGCAAAGAAAATGTAAAATAAATATTGCATAATAAATTATGTAAAATGATATTTTTTATACGCAAGCAAGACTTTCTCTCTCTCTCTCTCTCTCACACACACACACACACACACACACACACACACACACACACACACACACACACATACACACACATATATATATATATATATATATATATATATATATATATATATATATATATATATATATATATATATATATATATATATATATATATATATATATATATATATATATATATATATATATATATATATATATATATATATATATATATATATATATATATATATATATATATATATATATATATATATATATATATATATATATATATATATATATATATATATATATATATATATATATATATATATATATATATATATATATATATATATATATATATATATATATATATATATATATATATATATATATATATAAAGAGCATTGTAAATCTGTGTTTCCTGTTTAACAGCAAAATCGTGTAGCAAAAGCTTCCGTTTGTGATATAATTATTGCTGTAATTAAAAATGCAAGTAATTACGTATTAGGTATTCGTGTCTTCAGACCGTTTTACGGTGACCGTCATTTCCATTGTCCGAAGAAGGCCCCGAAGAAGGCCGAAGACGGCCGAAGACGCTCGAAGACTTCTGAAACTTTGCCAATATACGATTTTGCGAAGGAAGTAACAACTAATGTAGATGAATTCGTTTCTTTATCATCTTTTAATTAGTTTTTATAAACTTTACACACACACACACACACACACACACACACACACATATATATATATATATATATATATATATATATATATATATATATATATATATATATATATATATATATATATATATATATATATATATATATATATATATATATATATATATATATATATATATATATATATATATATATATATATATATATATATATATATATATATATATATATATATATATATATATATATATATATATATATATATATATATTATATTATATATATATTTTTTATTATATCTTTCTCTCTCATCTCTATCTCTATATTATATATATATATATATATATATATATATATATATATATATATATATATATATATATATATATATATATATATATATATATATATATATATATATATATATATATATATATATATATATATATTTTCAAATTTTTAAATTAGCATTTAATAAGGTTAAGCTTTTCTCAGCTCGTTTATAAGATATTGACACTACCCAACTTTAAATGTCTTTGACCATGATTTGCAGTAACGGATTAAGTCTACAGACTTTGCTTGGTTAATGCAATTAATTATAACTTAAAATCTCTTAGTAATTTGTCGTTCATTAAATGTCTCTATTTTCTAACTATTTCTGGAATGATATAATAGATTAGAGTTTAATAAGACTTAAAAGTGATAAGTTTGAAAGAAACTGTTTTGGGATGCTTAAAGAGAAGTGGGACGCCCAGTTATCTTAATTAAAGCGCTCAAAGAGAAGTGGGACCCTCTTTTACATCTGAAGAAGAATCCTTGAAGTGTTGAAGGAGAAGAGGGCACCAGTTTATTTTTTAATGACAAATCCCTTAAGTGTTAGGGTAGAGTGGGACACCCCTTAGGGTGTTCAAGAAAAGTGGGACACTCATTTGTGAGATTCCCTTAATTAACTCAGGGAGGAGTGGGACTCCTCTTTTGGTCCGAAAGAGATACCCATAAACAGTTCATATAGAAGAATGAGACACCCATTTTACTTCTTCGAATACCCCTACGGTGTTCAGGAACTAGTGAGACACCCCTTTAGATTCCAGTCATAAATTTAAGTCAATTCACAGTCACCCAATTGGGCCTCCATGAGAAAACAGTAAAGTCTACTAATTAGAGATTAATATCAAATCCAAGATTATTATCTATTTGGAAACTCATGTAACTTACTAATCTTAATTAAGAATCTGCTTATTATATAAAACTGGCAACGGAAATGACAGAGATAATGAAAACCTGACTAACCTTTCAATGACATTTTTTGTAACTTCTTCCTACATGAAATAAGGTGAAATGATCCAGGAGCTATTGCTGATTAGGGAGCAAATATTTAGTACTAATTAATGAGAAAAAAATGTTTACAAACAAAAAAATTAAATTCTGTGATAAGGATAGATAAAACAGCAAAGATATATCCTTAAGGACCCCCCATCATGCCTTAAGGACCACCCCCTCCTCCATCATATAACCTAAGGATGAAGGTTTTTTCCCTTCTTTGTTATAATAAAAAAAAAAAAAAAAAAAAAAAAAAAAAAAAAAATAATGATTTAATCCAATTGTTTGTAAAATAGCTTCCATCAAAATGAAAATTAAAAAGAAACTTGGATTTACCACTGAATTGTTTGAAAGGTTAAACCAAATAAAGTGTTTGTCTGTTGCGTTTAAAGATTTTCTTATCACATTTCAGCATAGGGAATAGAAACGTTGTTGTTGTTATTGTTGTTATTGTTGCTCTTTGGTTGTTTCTGATGTAATTGTTATTATTATTATTGCTGTTGTTGTTGTTGTTGTTGTTGTTGTTGTTGTTGTTGTTGTTGTTGTTGTTGTTGCTGTTGTTGGTTCAGATGTTCTTGTTGTTATTATTGTTTTCGTTTTCTGTTGTTGTTGTTATTGTTATTGTTGTTGTTGTTATAGTGGTTGTTGTTGGTTCTGATTTTATTTTTGTTATTATTGTTTTAGTTTTTGTTGCTGTTGTTGTTATTTGTATTGTTGTTGTTATTGTTGGTTCTGATGTTATTGTTGTTATTATTGTTTTTTTGCTGTTGTTATTGTTATTGTTACTATTGTTGCATTTATTGCTGTTTTTTTTCGTCGATGATGATGTTGATAATGTGCTGTTTTTTTGTTATTGTTTTTGTTGCTGATGTTATTGTTGTTGATGTTGTCTTTCTTGCTGTTGCTATTATTATTGTTACTATTGTTGTATTTATTGCTGTTGTTTTTTGTCGATGATGATGTTGATAATGTGCTGTTGTTTTTGTTATTATTGTTGTTTCTGATGTTATTGTTGTTATTACTGTTTTTGATGTTGTCTTTTCTTGGTGTTCTTATTGTTATTGTTACTATTGTTGTTTTCGTCGATGATGATATTGATATTGTGCTGCAGTCTTTTGCTATTGTTGTTGTTGCTATTGTTGTTGTTGCTATTGTTGTTGTTGCTACTGTTGCTGCTTTATTTGTACATTTTATAGGCGATACATCAGATACGAGAGCTGATAAAATAGGTTTTATTAATAGGGGACGTAGATAACTGGCCAAAGAACGCGATTCTTAATTACTAAAAGGAATGAGGGATTTATTATCACTTGACAGTAAAACTTTTGCATATAAATAAATTTGGTCTCAATCTTCGATCTTTTTTATGTTACAATTTTTTATCTTTCTACTTTGTATCTTTGTTGCATCTTTGCTGTATCTTTCTTGCCTGTATCTTTGCTGTGTCTTTCTACCTTGTATCTTTGTTTTATCTTTCTACCTTGTTTCTTTGCTGTATCTTTCTTCCTTGTATCTTTGCTGTGTCTTTCTACCTTGTATCTTTGTTTTATCTTTCTACCTTGTTTCTTTGCTGTATCTTTCTTCCTTGTATCTTTGTTGTATCTTTCTACCTTGTGTCTTTGTTGTGTTACTTTGCTGTATCTTTCTACCTTGTATCTTTGTTTTATCTTTCTACCTTATTTCTTTGTTGTATCTCTCTCTTGCATCTTTGTTGTATCTTTCTACCTTTGTATCTTTGCTGTACCTTTCTATTTTGTATATTTGTTGCATCTTTCTATCTTGTGTATTTGTTGTATCATTCTCCCTTGTATTTTTGTTTCATCTTTCAATTTTATATCTTTGTTTTATCTTCTTACCTTGTATCTTTGTTGTGACTTTCTACCTTGTATTTTTGTTGTAACTTTCTACCTTGTTTCTTTGTCATATCTTTTGTCTTGTGTATTTGTTGCATCTTTCTTTCTTTCCATCTTTTATCTTTTTATCTTTCTGTATCTTGAAACGTACGTATCTTTCTTTCATTCCATCTTTTATTTTTTTGTGTATCTTGAAACGTGCGTATCTTTCTATCGTGTAGCTTTTTATGTTGTATCTTATTACCTTGTGTTTTTTTCTGTTTTTTACTTTTGTACTGAATCTTGTTTCTTTCGAATCATCTATCTTCAATCTTTCAATCTTTTATAACTCCATCTTTGTATGTTGATTCATTACCTTTCTATTTCGTACATTTCTATCTTCTATACTTCTATCTTTTATTTCCTATTTTTTACTTTCAAATATTCTATCTTACACATGTTTTAACATCTTCTTCCACATTTTCTTAGTCTTCTCATTCTATTTCATCTTTTATCACATTTTATTTCTCTTCTATCATTTTACTTTCATGTTCTTTACCTTCCTCATTTATTTATCATCTATATTTCGTACCATTGTATTAATCATTTGCAGAATAGGATTTTTTGCTCCCCTGATTCAGTCCCAGTGGACTAAAGTAATAAGAAATGTGGAGGGGGGGAGGTAAACCATGAGATAATACCTCAAATATAATATATATTATTATTATAATATTATCATATATATATATATATATATATATATATATATATATATATATATATATATATATATATATATATATATATATATATATATATATATATATATATATATATATATATATATATATATATATATATATATATATATATATATATATATATATATATATATATATATATATATATATATATATATATATATATATATATATATATATATATATATATATATATATATATATATATATATATATATATATATATATATATATATATATATATATATATATATATATATATATATATATATATATATATATATATATATATATATATGTATATACGTGTGTGTGTGTGTGCGTGTGTGTGTGTGTGTGTGTATGTGTGTGTGAGTGTGTGTGTGTGTGTGTGTGTGTGTGTGTATGTGTGTGCCATCCAGAATGATTATTCATCAAAAACATAAGTTGTACAGATCATAATATAAAATTGTATAATAAAAATTTTTAAATTAAAAATTATACATTAAATTAATAAAAATAATATTAAATAATAAAGGAATAAAAGATATTAAATTATAAAATAATTATAAATTATAATCATAAAATTATAAAATTAAACACTTAATTAATAATTAAAAAATAATAATTAAAATAAAAATTATAAAATTAAAGTAAAAAATTATAAATTAAAATAAAAATTATAAAAGTAAAATTATATTTATAAAATTATAAAATTACTTCTGAATGAAAGCTTAAAATTATCAAATTAAAAATTATAAAATTAAAATAAAAATTATAAATAATTAAACAGAAAATTATAAAATTAAAATTAAAATTATAAATAATTAAGCAGAAAATTATTAAATTAAAATAAAGATTATAAATAATTAAACAGAAAATTATAAAATTAAAATAAAAATGATAAATTTCTAAATTGAGAATTATAAAATTAAAGTTAAAATTAGATACATAAAATTACAGATCTACATATGATAAATTTTAATTAAAAAAAATATTTTTCTCCTAATTCACTTTTAATTTATAAAAGTTAAAAGAACATATCTGAAGAATGAATTGAAACCTTTTTCGGTACCCTTTAACCTGAGGAGAAACGATTTGAAGACATTATAATTACAATCATAAATTATAAATTTATAATCATATAAATAATAAAATTAAACACTTAAAATTATCAAAACAATCCGAAATTATAAATTATAATAATAAACATAAAATTAAACACTATACAATTATTAAAAAAATCATAAATTGTAAATTATAATCATATAAATTATAAAATTAAACTCTTAAAATTATTAAAACAATCATAAATTATAAATTATAATAATAAGCATATAAAATTAAAGACTTTAAAATTATTAAAACAATCATAAATTATAAATTATAATCATATAAATTATAAAATCAAACAAAATTATCAAAATAATCAGAAGTTATAAATTATAATAATAAATTTATAAAATTAAACACTTTAAAATTATTAAAACACTCATAAATTTTAAATTATAATCATAAAATTATAAAATTAAACACTTTAAATTATTAAATTAAAAATAATAAAATTAAAATAAAAATTCTGAAATTAAAATATAAAAATCATAAAATTAAAATAATAGGTATAAAAGTAAAATTGAAATGCATAAGACTGAAATAAAAAGAAATAGTTAATGTTTACATGACTTATTATTATCACTTATACCGTGAGTGAATTATTCACGTGCTTGAGGGTGCCGGTTCGATCCCACTTGGGGATCCCAGGTATATACTATGTGAAAAGTTTGTCTCCTTGAATATTGGGGAATAGGGCAGAGCCCGTGAGGTGTGAACGTTTAAAAAAAAAAAAAAAACTTTCTTAATAATAATCCACAATATGTAAAATTTAACGATATATGTGATCAAATGTGATCAAATTCAATCAAATTTGACCAATTGTTATCAAATGCAATCAACTGTGATGAAATGTGATCAAATATGATAAAATGAAATCAAATGTGATCAAATTTAAACAATTCTATCAAATTTAATCAATTACTATCAAATATGATCAAATTCGATCAATTGTGATCACAGCCATCAAATTAAATCAAATTGTTATAAATGATTCACGAGTATGAATTAAATATAAGATATTAATACATAACAGTAAGTTTTATCATATTGCTTCTCAGAATCTGGAATTTTATTAAGGATATTTATATATATATATATATATATATATATATATATATATATATATATATATATATATATATATATATATATATATATATATATATATATATATATATATATATATATATATATATATATATATATATATATATATATATATCGTATATCTGTGAGTGTGTACACTAGAGAAGAGAAGAAGTAGAGTAGTGTACAGTAGTGAAAAAAGGTATAGCAATAGCCTGGACCTTCCATGGAAATGGATAAAGAAAAGAAAATACTGAGGAATCTTCAGAGGAAGAGTAGAAAGGCTATATACTGTACAAGGCAAGGAAATACTTTTTTTTTGAAGACTT
>SEYY01001273.1:60000-67500 GCA_009176605.1 Armadillidium nasatum
GCATGCTTAATGTTGGACAGAGAAGTGTGCATTTGCGTATATAAAGGTCTGCTGAGCATGATTTGCAGGAGATGGAAAATAATATGTAAAATCACTTACATTCCAAGTTTGTAATATACTGTCTCTAAATTATCTTATAAGAATAAGATCTTCCATCTTATATTTTCTGTTTATAAGATGAAGTATATATATATATATATATATATATATATATATATATATATATATATATATATATATATATATATATATATATATATATATATATATATATATATATATATATATATATATATATATATATATATATATATATATATATATATATATATATATATATATATATATATATATATATATATATATATATATATATATATATATATATATATATATATATATATATATATATATATATATATATATATATATATAATATATATATATATATATATATATATATATATAATATATATATATATAATATAAATATAATATAAAATATATAAAAATATATATATAAATATATATATATATATATATATAATATAGATATAATATAATATTATATATATATAAATATAAAGATTTACTTTTTACACCCAAATATATATAGAAAATTTTACAAATGAACTCATATTCTATTACAGTATCGTTTTTTTTATTTTTTTTTTTTTATCCCAATTTAGTAGAGCTAATAAAGAGAGAGCGATTAGGGAGAGAGAGAGAGAGAGTGGAGGGAAAGTGAAGGTGGGGAAGAGAGGAGGGGGGGAGGGTTCAACGAAAGGACAGACAAACTCTCTGGTGTGGTAGTGTTTATCTTTTATTTTGATCAGTATATTTTCTGATATAATGACATTTAATTGTATAAGCATTATAAAAATTTTCAAACACAATAGCCAATTATATATATATATATATATATATATATATATATATATATATATATATATATATATATATATATATATATATATATATAATATATATATATATACATATATATATATATATGCATTCTGATGTCGAGTGATCTTTGTTGATGAGGTATACACTAACCACGTAGCTAAAATTCCCTGCTTTATTTACGAGGGCGCATCACGCGATCTCGCAAGGAACACTACCTTTAACTTATTACACTGAAAAGTATACAGTATTAAGGTTGCAAATGGACGATAGTCTAACGTAATATACGGTTCCAAAGGGTGAAATAGATATCCTTAAATTCAGGATGATGAAGGGTCAGTTTTAGGAGGCACGATTTCAATAATTTTAAATTACGTGTTTACTTTATATATATATATATATATATATATATATATATATATATATATATATATATATATATATATATAT
The DNA here is from genome assembly GCA_009176605.1 of Armadillidium nasatum. NCBI lineage: Eukaryota > Metazoa > Arthropoda > Malacostraca > Isopoda > Armadillidiidae > Armadillidium > Armadillidium nasatum. The sequence continues at coordinate 61,357 of SEYY01001273.1, forward strand.
ATATATATATATATATATATATATATATATATACTATATATATATATATATATATATATATATATATATATATATATATATATATATATATATATATATATATATTATATATATATATATATAATATATATATATATATATATATATATATATATATATATATATATATATATATATATATATATATATATATATATATATATATATATATATATATATATATATATATATATATATATATATATATAAAGAAAATCGGGTTTTATGATTTCCAGTACGTGGAATATCTCAATGTGGCTGATGGAAAATTCTAACCATTAAATCTTTGTAAAGGTTTCTTAATGGGTTGTTAGTAAAATGCTACGAAATTATTGATTAGTTCATCTATGTTTCTATCTATCTATCTATATATCTATATATCTTCCAATCAATCTACCTATTTATATATTTGTCTTTCTATCTTCTTATCTACCTATCTATCTATCTATCTATGTATCTATGTATCTATGTATCTATATATATATATATATATATTATATATATATATATATATATATATATATATATATATATATATATATATATATATATATATATATATATATATATATATCCTATATCAATTTATATATCTATCCTTCTATCTATCTATCTATCTATATATCTATCAATATATTTGCCTGTATGTTTTCTTTTCTAATTACCTTTCTGTCCATCTAGCCATTCATACATACACTGTATGGAATTGAAAGAGAGAGAGAGAGAGAGAGAGAGAGAGAGAGAGAGAGAGAGAGAGAGAGAGAGAGAGAGAGAGAGAGAGAGAGAGAGAAACACGTAAAGAGGAAAGATGAAATATATATTCTGAGTCCGTTCTATTGATTAAATTTAATTGATAAAAGAATCTCATTTTTTTTATTCTTTTGGCAAGATAAAAAAGAAAACTGAAAATAAAAATATTTCTCGAAATTTTTTTATGAGGCTCGTTTTTTTTTCTTTCTTTTCGAGGATGTTCCATTTCTATTTTTTTTTCATTTTTGCTTTTTCTTCTAAATGGATTTATTGAGATTGGATAACCAATAAAATGTCGGCTGAAGAATTCACCAAAAAAAAAAAAAAAAAAAAAAAAAAGAAAAAAAAAAGAAAAAGAAAAAAAATTACCATCAACTCTTCTTCTGAGAAGAAACTCGAGAAAACTCGAGAAAATGGAAAGAAAAAATGGAGTAAAAGAATTTCAAGACAAAAAAAAAAAAAAAAAAAAAAGGAAAAGAAAAAGAATCTCAATACTTCATCCGGAGACAATTCCCCTGAGGGACTCTCGTATCAGACTCTCATTTCATCTGACGTGAAATCTTTACGAGATCGGAGAAAGCTTCAAGACAATCATGCATCACCCTTCTCAAAAGACCTTCTTTTTCTATTCCTATTCTTCTCTTTCTTTTCTTCCTCCTTCAGCATTGAAAATCTCTCTCTCTCTCTCTCTCTCTCTCTCTCTCTCTCTCTCTCTCTCTCTCTCTCTCTCTCTCTCTCGTGTGTCCCCGCTCCCTTTTTATGTTCTTATATATTTATATATCTCTCTTCCATAATCTTTTTCCCTTTCTTAGGTTTCACCTCTCTCTCTCTCTCTCTCTCTCTCTCTCTCTCTCTCTCTCTCTCTCTCTCTCTCTCTCTCTCTCTCTCTCACTTCCATTTATGCATAGAATGAAAATCCTTTTTGCTGGATTGAAAGCCTCCATTTATCCCCAATACCCACCCCTTATTGAAAAATGGGGGTGAATCAGTCTCTTTTAAAAATTTTGTGAAAAAGGGTATTGAGTCTTGGGGGTTTTTAAGATGCTGTGCCAAGGTCTTGCAACAAATCTTGGCCAATGAAAGAGGTCGATCATCCCCAATAAGAAAATAGCTATCATGATCGACTCTCAATCAGCCAATGCCGCTCATCTATCGGAACCAATCATCCAATGACGTATCAGTATTGGAAGTGATCAGCCAATGAGAGAATGGCTTTGCTTTAACTCTAGCCAATCACTTTGTTCGTTCTTAGAGTGCATGAGCAATGAGGTGATTTGCTGAATCACTGTCCTATGTCACAAGAAATTTTATTAGAAATCAATAAGTCAATTTCGTGACGTATCTCAAATATTAACGGGATTACTTGTACACTACGTATAAAAAGCGCCACCGCTGCAGACCTTTCCTCCATAAAAGCAACCGTTTCACAAAACTCAAACACATAAAAAAGGGAAAAATATCTCATTGGGGGTTTGAGAGAGCGATCGGGGGGCGACGGGCCCCATAAGAAGAATCAATACGAAGGACGCGCCTCAGCGCTAGACGCATCCCGCCACCTTTTAAGGATCTCTTCTTCGATTTGTTTTAACTTCTTTCCAATCATTCTTTCTTTCGTTCGCTCGGAGAAGAAGCGCAAAAAACGGGGGACGGCGATGACAATTCCAAGGAAAAATTATAAGAATAATAAATAAAAATCATTTCTCTAGAACATTAAGTCTTCATGTTAAACAGAGTTGGAAAAAAAAATCAATATAAAGAAACAACCAAAATTTAGTAGATTATCGAATTCTTTTTTTTTTTTTTTTTTTTTTTTTTTTTTTTTTTTTTTTTTTAATTTTTTCCTACTCGAAAAGTAAAATCGAAGGTTTGAGCCCAAAGAAGTCGAAAGGCTTCGGCTGCCATTTTTTCTCCTTAGAAGAAAAGAAGAAAAAAAAAGAATCGGAGAACACACACACATACATACATACATATACACACACACACCCTCCAATGGAGGGAAGGGGGGGGGGAAATAAATGGGTAACGTAGTTTCTTTTACTTTCAAAACTCGGAAAAGAATTTCAGCCGTAGGTAAATACAAATAAAATTGCTTTTTCACTATTGGAGAAAAATTCGTGTGCAAGGTAAACATTATTTTAAAAAGATAGATAGAAACTATTCGATGCTGTATATATATATATATATATATATATATATATATATATATATATATATATATATATATATATATATATATATATATATATATATATATATATATATATAACAGGGTGAGAGAGAGAGAGAGATGGAGAGAGAAATAGAGAAAGATAGATCAAGAGAGGAAGAGAGGGAGAGAGAAATAGAGATAGAGAGAGAAAGAAAGAGAGAGAGAGAGAGAGAGAGAGAGAGAGAGAGAGAGAGAGAGAGAGAGAGAGAGAGAGAGAGAGGAGTGAGATTGATTCATACAAACTTACATTCAATATTTTAAAAGAGCTTCTTCCCTTAGCCAACATTCTCATTATATATATATATATATATATATATATATATTATATATATATATTATATATATTAGGGTTGGCCGACGCACCGGGTGCGGTGCGTGCGGTGCGTGGTGCGGTCATTTTGGTGCGGTGCGGTGCGGTGCGCAACGCATTTTCAGCAACCTGGTGCGGTGCGGTGCGGTGCGAAAGAAAAAATTAAAAGTGCGGTGCGGTGCGGTGCGCAAAGGAAAAAAATCAACGGTGCGGTGCGGTGCGGTGCGTGCGGCCTCTGGTGCGCACCGCACCGAAGTTGATGTATCCTGCGATAATCATCTGTTTGTCAGATTTTATTATATATTATATATATATATATATATATATATATATATATATATATATATATATATATATATATATATATATATATATATATATATATATATATATATATATATATAATTGAAATTGTTCATATTTTCAAGGTATCATGACAGAAGAGTTAAAGTTAATATCTTTATTCCACTTTCCTCATTTCCACTCTCGAAATTTCGTCGACAGAAAAATGAAATAGATTGTAAAAAGACGTGTCTCACTATCCTGTTTCATTGAAGGAGGTATCCGATAGTAGAGTTCAATAGAGCAGTGCTGTTGTAATGAGCGATAGAATGGAAAGTAACAGAACTTTGACGTGCGCAAAGAGATTGAAGAGAATTAGTGTGAAAGAACTGAAAAGACTTAGATTCTATCTTTTCAAGAGCAACATGAGTGGGACTATCCCAGATGTGTGAAACGTACTCCATACAGTGAAAACAAGACACCTGTGAAAAGTAAACAAATTTCAAAGGAGCTCCAGAATATTAAACATCATAGAAGATTGTTTTCATAGAGAAGTATTGTAATCCTTTAAAGAAAGATTACGAGAAAAAGAAATAGCGAGAATATTTAAGGACAGACGAAAGTTTGAGTGGCGATGTCAGAATTGCATTGAATGTTCTATCGAGTAGAAAGATGGAGGATCAGAGTTTTGGTGATTGAAAATTCCCATGTTTTCTCTCCCCTCTGAGAGAAAGACCAGAAGATGACTACTACAGGGTCACTCTCCTAGCATTAATTAATTGTTGTTGAGTATATATATATATATATATATATATATATATATATATATATATATATATATATATATATATATATATATATATATATATATATATATATATATATATATATATATATTAACTGAAACTCAAGTGCCTGAGTGTTCTGAGAGCAAACCCTACTCTGTTTCCTCCTACTGTCTCTATCCTCAATTTTCAGCCAAAGGCGGATATTGCGCAGACGTGCACAATGATGTTGTCCTTTCTTGTGTCTCTAATTTGGAATCTTTTGAATTCTTTACTTTATGGCTTAAACTTTTTTGGAACTCCAAAAACTAAATTCATTTGTTCTGTCTACTTGTCTCCTAGTTCAAAAATTCTTCGACTATCTTAACTCTAAAATAGAACACATTCTTTCTTCTTCTCCTTTCTCCGAAATCATCATTTTAGGTGATTTCAATGTTCACCACCGCCAATGGCTTTCATCTAGCTTCTTTTGATCCAGCTGGTGAACTCGCCTACCAATTTTCTATCCAAAACAACCTTGAGCAGTTGGTGCATATCCCTACCCGATGGTGATGAACCCAACATACTAGATCTTTTCCTAACTTCTTATCCTTCCCCTTATACTGTAAAACTCTTTCCTCCTCTAGGTTCATCCGATCACCTTCTTATCTCTGTATCTTGTTCTGTTACTTCAAGTCTTCCACAAGAACTGCCCCCGTCTTCGTCGAGGAGACGTTTATGGCATTTCGGTGCCACTAACTTGTCTGACTTGCGGTCTTACTTTTCTGATTTTCCAAGGAATGATTACTGTTTCCGTGGGAAGGGTTCCTCGGAGTGTGAAGAGCGCATAACGGAGGTGATTCTCTCTGGCATGGAGGCGTACATTCCATATTCTTTCCTTCTACTAAACCTAACAAACCTTGGTTTAACTCTGCTTGTTCTCGTGCTATTCGCCTCAGGGATGCTGCCTTTAGGGAATACCGTCGTCTTCAAACTCCAGAAACTCACTCAACTTATATTTCATCCCGAAATCGAGTAAAATCTATTCTTCGAGATAATAAAAACTCTTTTCTCCGTAGAAAATTCAATAATCTTTCTGGCTCCTCTTTCTCTCGCCCTTTTTGGCATTTTGCCAAAAATGTCAACTCTATCTTTGCTTCTTCCTCTTTCCCTCCTCTAGTATCTTCTGACGGTTCAATTGCCGTTTTGCCCTCCTCTAAAGCTGAACTCTTTGTTCAAACTTTTGCCTTTCATTCAACCTTAGACAATTCCGGAGCTGTTCCTACTCCTTCAACCACCTCTAAACTCTTTTATGCCTAAAATTGTAATTTCTTCTAAAGATGTCATTTCTGCTCTCTCTGAACTTAACACTAAGAAGGCATACGATCCTGATGGTATCCCTCCTGTGGTTCTCAAAACTTGTGCTTCCGAGTTTGCACCATGCCTTGGTAAACTATTTTGCCTATGTCTTTCTACTTCAACCTTCCCTTCTTTCTTGAAACGTGCGCTCATTCAGCCAGTGCCAAAGGAGGGGGACCCCTCTCAAAGCCTCTAACTACCGTCCAATTTCTTTAACTTCCGCTCTTTCTAAAGTTTTCAAATCTATCTTTAACAGAAAGATTTGGAAAAATCTCAATTCTTCTAATCTTATCTCTGATCGCCAGTATGGCTTTCGTAAGAAACGCTCTACGGGTGATCTTCTTTCCCTTCTCTCGGACTCTTGATCCTCCACTCTTCGGCATTTCGGTGAAACTTTTGCTGTCTCGCTGGACATATCGAAAGCTTTCGAT
>SEYY01001273.1:85000-90000 GCA_009176605.1 Armadillidium nasatum
ATATATATATATATATATATATATATATATATATAGTATATATATGTGTGTATGTGTGTGTGTGTGTGTGTTTGTGAGTGTGTGAGTGTGTGACGTGGTGATAGACATCGAAAGTTTTAGATAAAATCTGGTACATGATTTCTATACTTCTCTCTTTCTGCATATCTATCTCTTTCTCTCTCTCTCTCTCTCTCTCTCTCTCTCTCTCTCTCTCTCTCTATATATTTATATATTTATATATATATATATATATATATATATATATATATATATTTATATATATATTATACCTCTATTCTTCTCTCTATTTTCCTATTGATTTCGTTTCCGTTCATTCTTTTATAGTTGTTGCAGACGGCCATCGTTCATATTTAATACCTATAAATGAATACTGGTGTTTCTCAGGGTTTTGTCCTATCTTCGACTTTAACTTATGACATCTATATCTGTCACTTCATCACCTATCAACTCTTAAGCTAACGACTCCAAGATTCATTACTCTTTTCTCTTTGACAGGAGTCTCACACAATTTGAAAAGGAGGATAGCCTTGGAGAACCTGATCTCTCATATTTATAACTAAACCAGAGAAAAAGGTAGTTTTCAATGCCTCAAAAAATCATTCCTTTTTCTTTTCATTCGACAAAATCTTCCACATAATTATATGGCATCTTTTAAAGGAACAACTCAAACCTCTCTTTGTTCTTAATATTTTTAAGATTTCCTTTTTTTGTGATTTCTTCACTCTACTCCCTGTTGAATTAACTGTATAAAGGAACGCTGTTCGTCCTTGTATGGTGTATGTATAGAATATCTGTGGTGGTTTCACTTATACTGCCCTTATTTTAAGAGTGGAATGTAGAGTTTTCCAACCTAATCAATTTTCCTTCTCTCACTGACTCACTCCAATTTCTTTTCGTCATTCAACTATTGAATCAATTTCGAACTATCGCTATTACAATAGACACTGTTCTCCCGAACCCTCTACACGAGCTTACTTCCTCCTCCTTTCACTCATTCTTTCTTTGCCCGACTCTCTAACCCCAGATTTAACTGCTATTCTCAGTCTCACATTTACTATGTTGATGAAGCCTGAAGCTCTCTTTCTTTTACTTTTGTACTTCTATTCTCAAATGCAGTGTAAAGGTTAATCTCGGCCATTGATTAAAGAGTCTGCAGTCTGAACTGTCCAACTCTGGTAGATTCCATGTGAGCGTCTGGCCTTTCCAACCAAGGATATATATATATATATATATATATATATATATATATATATATATATATATATATATATTATATATATATATATATATATAATGTGTGTATGTGTGTGTGTGTGTGTGTGTGTGTGTGTGTGTTACGTGTTTCTTTTGTTGTTTCCTTATTTCTCTTCGCTATCTTCTTATCTTTATATCCTTTTTTCATCATTTTTTTTCACGGTAGCTCAGTGGGAATAGTCAGTTTTCCTATGTCTTAGGGGAACGAGGTTCTTTCCTCGTTCTCGCGAGTGTTCTGCAAAGTATACAAATCGAGGCTCGAACCTCCGATCCAGTTACCTGAACGGACATAAAAAGTTGTCGTTTGTAGGAGATTTTCTGTAGTTAATTAATTAATTACAATTTACGGCAAAATGTACTATTACGCTAATCTCAATACTCACATATCGCTTAAAAACATCGCCAACACTTACAACATTCCACGCTCTTTCAACACATAAAATATCACATTCTCTCTAAAAATTGCTCCTACAGAGAAGGTCGCCTATAAAGGATTTGAAATCACGCCCACCGGTGGAAAAAATAAACTTGATTGGTCTGTACCGGAGCAGGGTTTCCCTATCCAAAACCCAAATAATCTGTGTAACTTATCACTTGGTCAGAAATAACATATAACTCAATTTCCCTGGCTAAGAACCGCACTCCTCGAATAGGGCTCTGCCCGTGAGTGATGGTGATAACTTAAAAAAAAAATATATATATATATATATATATATATATATATATATATATATATATATATATATATATATATATATATATATATATATATATATATATATATATATATATATATATATATATATATATATAGAGATAGAGAGAGAGAGAGAGAGAGAGAGAGAGAGAGAGAGAGAGAGAGAGAGAGAGAGACAGACAGACAGACAGACAGACAGACAGACAGACAGACAGACAGACAGACAGACAGACAGACAGACAGACAGACAAGTTGTTAAATGTCAATTACAGAAGTCATTTAATTATCGTTCAAAAAAAAAAACAATTACTTTAACAAAGGTGAATCCATCGGGTCTTATTAATGTAAAAGATTACTTCCATCCACGCTCACAGTAATATAATTGATTGAAAAAAAGAAGTCATCTGATTTTCCTCCAATGGTCACCACCTTGCGAACAATATGCAATAATAGCATTTCTAATTAACAATAAATGAAGCTTTTTTCAATCATAATGGCTAATGATCTTCGATATTAAAAAAACGACCTCGGGCGCTGTCTTAATAAATTAGAGAATAAGAAAGACGATGAGAAAAATTATGATAAAAGGATATAAAGATAAGAAGATAGCGAAGAGAAATAGGGAAACAACAAAAGAAACACACACACACAAATATATAGTATATCTTTAAAAAAAATAAAAATAAAAATAAAAACGATAGAAGCAATAAAGAAACGAAAGATAGATAGATAGGTAGATAGATAGATAGAGAGATAGAGAAAGAGAGAGAGAGAGAGAGAGAGAGAGAGAGAGAGAGAGAGAGAGAGAGAGAGAGAGAGAGAGAGAGAGTTATTAAAAGCTTAACGAAAGAATTTGATATGCAGCTTATGATTGAAATGATCTTACAATTATAGATGCTTTTAAAATTTTTTTTTTTATTATTTTTAAAATTTTTTTTTTTTTTCACGCACTATACACACATAACACACACAACACACACAACACACACACACACACACATACACACATATATATATATATATATATATATATATATATATATATATATATATATATATATATATATATATATATATATATATATATATATATATATATATATATATATATATATATATATATATATATATATATATATATATATATATATATATATATATATATATATATATATATATATATATATATATTATATATGCTTAATTGCTTTAAATATTTTATTTATATTATTAATCAAAATTAATATCTAATAGAGTATTGCGTATACGCTAACATGTCCGACTCGCCAAGTGAAGGTCCAAAGATCGATTCCTTACTCTAATTTAGACATTCTCTTCACACTAATAATACAGTCGGAAATAAAACTTCACCCAATTGTAAGCATATATATATATATATATATATATATATATATATATATATATATATATATATATATATATATATATATTATATATATATATATATATATATATATATATATATATATATATATATATATATATATATATATATATATATATATATATATATATATATATATATATATATATATATATATATATATATATATATATATATATATATATATATATATATATATATATATATATATATATATATATGTATATATATGTATGTGTGTGTGTGTATGTTTGTGTGTGTTTGTGTAAATGATTTAAACGTAATAAAAAGATAAATACAAAAATTATTAAAGACATTTATTTTGAAAATATTTCATCATTGTTGATTTTTTTAATTAAAATTATGTATTTTTGTGCTTATACCAATCACTGACAAATACGTCCCAGCAAATGTCCTGAAAATCGCTGGGATAAATGACAAAAGGTATTCAAAAATTGTCTCAAAAACCTCTGAGACAAATGAAAATGTCCCATTAAATTGCTGAGACAAATGACAAAAAAAATGTCCCAACAAATCGTAGGAACAATTACCAAAAATGTCACAACAAAATTTTTTCCATTTATATTTCATTTATTTTTTTCCTATTAAAAAACAACTGGTGAAGCAACTTTTTATGCCTTTTTTTTTAGCGTTGAAAATTTTGTGTTGACATTTTCGGTCTTTGTCACAAAGATGTTGATGGAATATTTTTTTTGAAAGTAATAGCCCCAGGAATTCCCAACCTTTTTGTTTCTTGTTGACCCCCTTGACCCCCTGAGTCCTAATTTTACGAATGTGAATCCCCATATACTCATATGTAATATTCCTAAATTAAATGAACATTTTTTCCTTTGAGGACCTCTCAAAGCTTCTATGGTCTCCTGGGGGGTCCATGTGGTTCCCTGGGGTCAAATATAAACCCCTCTCAAAGCTTCTGTGGTTCCCTGGGGGTTTATGTGGTTTCCTGGGGTCCATATGAACCCCCTCAAAGCTTCTGTGGTTCCCTGAGGGTACATGTGGTTCCCTGGGGTAAATATGAACACTCTCAAAGCTTCTGTAGTTCCCTGGGGGGTTCATGCGGTTTCCTGGGGTCAATATGAACCCCCTTAAAGCTTCTGAGGTCCAATAGAGGGTTCGTGTGGTTCCCTGGGATCTATATGGACCCTCTTAAAGCTTCCGTGGTTTCCTGGGGTCCCTGCAGACCCCTTTTGGAAAGAGTTGATCTAAGCAATTAAAATTCATCTCTAAGCGCGAGGAGAGAACTACAGAATAAGGAAGAAAAGCTTCAAAGTCGAAAAGTTTTATATTGGTGTAAATTATAATAATAATAATAATAATAATAATAATAATAATAATAATAATAATAATAATAATAATAATAATAATAATAATAATAATAAAAAATGGTAACTATATTGATGCAAACCACAAATTTAAAGACGCAAATGCATGGCACTCGAACATTTTCCTTCTGGAGTACACCCTAACTAGTGAGTGGTGATAAAGAAATAATTAATTTCATCTTTGTAGACTACATTCTATGGAGTAAACATATTATTATTATTATTATTATTATTATTATTATTATTATTATTATTATTATTATTATTATTATTATTATTA
>SEYY01001273.1:105000-110000 GCA_009176605.1 Armadillidium nasatum
TTATGAAATACTTTATTTATAAAGATATATTTTGATGGGCAAGGTATTATTAGTGGCAAAAAGAAGAAAGTCTTTGTAGATTCGCCCTTCTTATTGCGGTAATGTTTGGACCTAATACAACTCTATTATATTATTAAGTATATATATATATATATATATATATATATATATATATATATATATATATATATATATATATATATATATATATATATATATATATATATATATATATATATATATATATATATATATATATATATATATATATATATATATATATATATATATATATATATATATATATATATATATATATATATATATATATATATATATATATATATATATATATATATATATATATATATATATATATATATATATATATATATATATATATATATATATCTTACAGATTAATGGACAGTCAATGACTGTACAACCTTAAATGTAAATGTGTGCACGTCAGTTTTTCTCTTGTTTTTCTTTTTTTTTTATTTTTAAAGTTATAAAAAAGAGAGACGCCGATTTTGAACAATCGATGAAAATGTTTTTAAAGTTTTATGATGTTTTTATTTTATTTTTTTTTTATTATTGTAAAAAAAAAAAATATTAAAAAAAAAAAAAAAATGCAGTTAAAATCTAATCATAAAATTGGAATCGATATTTCAGTAATAAATTTGAAATGAAAATTCTCGTGTGGTTTATGTGAGAGTACACATACATACACGCGTACACAAATACATTCACGCAGATATACACACATTCAAATCCATGTTGTATTATGTTGTGCAATATATTATTATCTTAATGTATACATAATGGAAGTATTAATATGCTTATATAGTTTGTAATGTAAACCCTCTATATGTATAGTTATATATATATATATATATATATATATATATATATATATATATATATATATATATATATATATATATATATATATATATATATATATATATATATATATATATATTAATGAACCATTGAGTTCGTCTATTCGTGTAAATTAAAATAAATTTTCAAATGATGGATCCGGAGCCGGAGCCGGAGCCGGAGCAAAACCGGAGCCAAAGTAGGAGCCGGATAACTCTTTTGCACCATAATAATCTGGATTGGAGGCTTGTCCAAAGCCTGATTAGGAGCAAGAGTCTAACCCGGATATTTTCAAATGATGGAACCGGAGCCAAGGCCAAAGTTGGCTCCAGCAAAAATATTTACTGATTCCTCATCGATCCTACTAAATATTGCTGAAATTTTTGTCCAAAAATAATTTTTTAAGCTTTGCATTTTTAGATTTAAATCTACTTTATTTCAAATCCAGATTAGATTAGGTTAGGTTAGATTAGGATAGGATAGGTTAGGTTAGGTTAAGTTTTGTTAGGTTAGGTTTGGTTAGGGTAGCTTAGATAAGGTTAGGTTTTACTACGTTAGGCTACATTGAATTACGTTTTAAATTTGAACCCAAGTCGTAATATCATCTCCGTCCAAACGTGTTCCGATTGTCAGGAATTTAAAAAAAAAAAACTTGAAATTGTTTATAATTTTGAAAGAAACGAACAAAACATCAAAACATTTTCGTTACCTTCTTTAATTTAATTTTAATTTTAATTTATTTTAGATTTTTTAGTCTCTGAAGGAGAATCATATCAAAAAGTCGCTTGTGAGTGTTTGGTCTTTCAGTGCTGTCAACTATTTTTAGTCTAATAAATCAAAATATTAGAATTTTTTTTTTTCAATGCAATGTTTTATATTACCTAAAGATATTAATATAATAAAATTATTAGGTCAAAAAAGCAAAAGTTCTCATGTAATTTATGCATGTATATGAGCGTATATTTCATGAACGTAAAATGATGCCACGTATGTATGTGTTTATGTAAGTTTTCGAACTTACATAAATCAAAGATATACAGTTATGGAATTATACAGTTTTTCAAGCAATGAAAAAATATTAAAAACCTACTATAACAATACAGGAAACAAAAAATATGTATTAAAAACTAATAAATAAAAAAAAATAAAAAATATAATTTAAAATATATTTTAAAACTATAGAAAGCAATGGAAAAATATATATTGAAAAGAAATAAATAAAAAATAATTTAAAATAACATGAAAATACATCCTTATACTATATCGAATTGTATCGAATAAAATTCTACTTTAATTTCAAGCCATAAAAACTTAATTCTTTTCTTTCTTGGAGTTCTTGAATTAGAAATGAGATCTTTGCTCTCTACTTACTTGCATTCTTTAGCCTTTTAGCAATAGATATTGTATTATCCTTTCATTGTATATTTAACGTTTTCAGTCTGGGATCTTTTAACTCACTGTTTTCATTTTAGCCTTTTCAGTCCTGGTTTTTTAGCCTTTTTAAGCCTTGTATATTTTATTTTCCTTTCATTATATATTTAACCTTTTCAGTCTGGGATTTTTTGACTCATTGTTTTCATTTTAGCCTTTTCAGTCTTGTTTTTTTTAGCCTTTTTAAGCCATATATATATTGTATTTTGATTTCATTATGTATTTAACCTTTTCAGTCTTGGAACTTTTGATTTCATTTTAGCCCTTTCAGTCTGGATTTTGTGGGTATTAAGAAAGGCTGTTGAGACCACAAATTGATTGCAAAATGGTGTTTAAGCCTTTTATATTGTATTATCTTTCATTATTTATATAACTTTTCAGTCTGGGATTTTTTAGCTCACTATTTTCTTTTTAGCTTTTTCAGTCTGAGATTTTATTAGTCTTTTTTTAGCTTTATTTGTTGTATTATCCTTTCATTGTATATTTAACCTTTTCAGTCTGGGATCTTTAGCTCACTGTTTTCTTTTTAGCCTTTTCAGTCGTGGTTTTTTTCTTAATTTTTTTAAGCCTTGGATATTGTATTATCTTTCATTATATATTTAATCTTTTCAGTCCGCTATCTTTTAACTCACTGTTTTTTTTTAGCCTTTCACTCTGGGTTATTTTAGTCTTTTTTGCCTGATATATATTGCATTATCCATTCATTATATAATTAACCTTTTCAGTCTGGGATCTTTTAGCTCACTGTTTCCTTTTGAGTCTTTTCACTCGGTTTTCTTATCATTACTTTTTTTATATATAAAAGCTCATTAATCACGATCGAGGAGGGGAAACTTACTTGGAAATTTCTTCTTAGAATCCACATGAGATCAAACAAACACTGATTGGGACCACAAATTGGTTGCAATATAGAGGGTATTAAGAAAGGTTATAAAGACCATAAGTCGGATTCAAAATAGTGTGTATTAAGAAAATTTGTTGAGACCACAAACTGCTTGCAAAATGGTGTTTTCAGCCAATAACTGTTATTAGCATTCGAAGTAAAGGGGTTTTTTGCCTTTTGATCTGCTTGTGTTTATCTTTTCAATTTACAGGTAAATTTTAGCCACTGACGTCTAAAATTTTCAGTCTTTAAGCCAAGGATTGTTTTAATCTTTCAGAATAGAAAAATTTAGTCATTCAACCAATTGCATTTTAGTCTTTTCAGTCTAATATTTTAAATCTTAATAATTTAGAATTTTTGGATATTGGACGTTTTTACATTTTAAACATTTCTATTGTATGATTTTGGTCGTTTCAACAGTTTCAGTCTTTTCAGATTTTATCGCTTTTATAAGCTGCTTCGTAGTTCAGTTGATCGAACACTCGCCTAGCAAGCGAGAGTACCAGGGTTCGAGGCCTGGTCGGAGTGGGAAATGTGATCGGTTTACCCTTGAGCTAACCTCCGAATGACTCATTCGTTAAAGCGAGTACATTAGTGAAGTGCTCTTGTCACTGATGGGTAATAATCTCCGGCATCCGCAATAGGCCTGACCCTGACAGCAGTATCCGCCGTTGACCTGTGAAACCCAAAGATCTTCTTCGAAAGACCCCAATGACAGTTCGAAAGTCCTTCCTGGAGGATATATATATATATATATATATATATATATATATATATATATATATATATATATATATATATATATATATATATATATATATATATATATATATATATATATATATATATATATATATATATATATATATATATATATATATATATATATATATATATATATATATATATATATATATATATATATATATATATATATATATATATATATATATATATATATATATATATATATATATATATATATATATATATATATATATATATATATATATATATATATATATATATATATATATATATATATATATATATATATATATATATATATATATATATATATATATATATATATATGCGTGTGTGAGTGTATGTGAGTTTTGAGCAATTGTGATCATATCGTTTGTGTACGTGTAAAAATAAATAAAAGATGATTGACACACAAAACACAACAACAAAAATTTGACCCTTATTTTCATTTTGCATAAAGAACAAATTTGCAATTTAGATTTGCGTTTAAGACTTTAATGGCGAAAAGGCTTTTCAAACTTGCATTAGTTGCATTTTAAGTTCACAAAGCTTTGGTCAATGCATCTATGTATTATGTATGGGGCTAAAAAATTTATCTATTTAAGATAGTTTAGTACACACACACGCACACGCAAATATATATATATATATATCCGCATATATATATATATATATAATATATCCGCATTATCCGCATATTATATATCCGCATCCGCATATAATATATCCGCATATATAATATATATATATATATATATATATATATATATATTATCCGGTTATTTTGCATTTCTATAAATTCAATTCGCATTTTTTTTAGAAATTAAACTTGCAATATGAAATTATTAATTTATAGGTTTTTAGGTTAGGTTAGGTTAATTAGCAAAAAGGAATAGAAATTTTTTTAAGGTTTGAAGTTAGGTTAGTATGTTTAAGATCCGCATCGCACTTAGATAAAATTATTGAAAAGATTAGGTAATCTAAAATAAAAAAAATGGTTGGCAATAAATCCGATATAATATATATATATATA
>SEYY01001273.1:120000-127500 GCA_009176605.1 Armadillidium nasatum
TGAGTAAATTTGACAATAAAATGTAATGAAATCAAGGTTGTAAGAGAGAGGTCGATTTATTACTTGCTTGTATAAATAGAACGTTATCATATTTACTGTCTCTTCATATATATATATATATATATATATAATATATATATATATATATATATATATATATATATATATATATATATATATATATATATATAATATATATATATATATATATATAATATAGATATAGATATAGATATAGATATAGATATAGATATAGATATAGATATAGATATAGATATAGATATAGATATAGATATAGATATAGATATATATATATATATATATATATATATATATATATATATATATATATATATATATATATATATATATATATATATATATATATATATATAGTTTGAAAATAGGTTTGTTCCTATTGAACCTTATGCGTATAATAAACCATAATGCTAACAATGATGGAAATGACATAATAATAATAATAATAATAATAATTACTTTATTAAGTTATAAATAGACGTTTCGAGTCTACATGACTCATTATCAAAATATATTTATATAAATCTGGAAAAAGAAAAAGAAAATGAATCGAAATAATTAAATCAATAGATTAAATAAACACTATTTAAGTTATATCACAAAACAAAAACAAAAACAAAAACAAAAAAACAAAATTTATATTTAAAAACAGTAAAGGTACAAAGAACATCACTATGATTACAAATGAACTATATATAAGAAGGAGTTTTGATATAATGTTTTTGAGGTATAAATATGGATATAATTTAGGTGGTTGTTACATAGGCTATTATTATTGATATGTTCTTTTCATGTTATAAGAAGAGGCGTAGAGGAGAGGGTTGTGTTTAGTTGGGGTTTTAGTTGTTTAATGTATAGGGATTCAAGAATTGTGCGATCAGAGTTTATTGGAGATAATGTTAAGATGCTGAAGTCTGAAAAGTTGAATGGGTGGTCTTGAGAGTGTGAATGAATTCTGATGGCGGAGTTTTCTGGAGATGAGGAGGGGAGGTTTGTTCGAAAGGAGGTTCCCATATGCTTATGAATACGGAGTCTAAGTTGTAGGCGAGTTTGGCCTACGTAGCGGGAGTTACATTCCGCACACGTGAATAAAAAGACAACCGATGACCTAAGCAAAGTTGGGAGAGTGGTTTTAAATAGATAGATAGATAAATAGATAGATAGATAGATAGATAGAGAGTTACTTAGGAGTGAATCTTCAATAAGAGGCTGATTATATACCTAATGTCCTCATGTCAAATGTTAAAAGGAGATATTCTATACATCGCTGTTCTATATCGAATCCATTCCCAGAAAGTTTGATTGTACTGTTATTCGATCCATTTTCACTGGAGATTTGAACAACTGATACAACTTGAGCTGTGAAGCGATGCTTAGCCTATTAAGTTTAGATTCTGTGAATAAGAACTCTTAGGATAATTATCCACGCTCTGAGTGGTCATGACGACATAATGGTTGATTTAAGACGATGGTAAATGACCCTTCTTTACATAGGGTTTCAGCCACTATCTTCAGTAAATGTATGTATGTATCTTTATACAGTGGTAAGAGAGGAAGAATAAATGCAGGAGGAAAGATAGGTGATGGTATGGAGTCTCACAGTACAGAGGTGGTTGGATAGAAGGAGGCACCAATGGGAATCAAGCTATATATATATACGAGAGTGGGCGTGTATGTATCTTTAAGCAGTGGTTAATCTGGACCAGGTTCTCAGTGGTTTGAGTGAAATCGTCATGTCCAAGCAAAGAAATGATTGCTACAATTTTGGTACCTCACTACTGTATGTTTGTTCACTCATTTCTCAAAAATTACGCGTTTTCTTAAAATATACTCCGCAGTTATCAAATTACTCCAACCTCTTCAATTCACTTGTTTCTGGTTTCCTATCTTTCATCATTTTTTTTTTTTTTTTTTTTTTTTTTTTTTTTTTTTTTTTTTTTTTGCTCAAAAGAAAGGAAAAAAAAATACTCCAGAGTTAATATTTCAGTCCAATTCATGGCGTCCGTCTTTTATTATTCATAATTTTGAATAACGTCAGTAAATAATTCAAGGTTTTCAGAAATTGAATTTGAACTATGATGTTATTTATTACGGTGTTATTAGTGTTATTATGGAATGATGGGGACAAAAAAAAGGCATTTATTACAGTGTTATTACGAAGGACAAAACACATTTTGTTCTCTGAGAAATGGATTATAAAAATTTACTTTGATCTTGTGGCCAACGTTTTCGGACTTCAAAGGATTGCTCTGATATTCCATCCCTGAAAAATTAAGAATAATTTACTCCCAACAATTTGTCTTTTAAATGTATTTATGTTTGTTTGTGTATTTGAATAGATATAAAATTAAATACATGTATGAACTAATGTTTCTATATATATATATATATATATATATATATATATATATATATATATATATATATATATATATATATATATATATAATAATAATATATATTATATATATATATATATACTATAATATATATATCTATAATATCCATTATCATATATATATATAAATATTCTAATCTTAATTCCTCCCTACTATTATTATATTATAATATAAATATAATAATAAAAAAAAAAAAAAAAAAAAAAAAAAAAAAAAAAAAAAAAAAAAAAAAAAAAAAAAAAAAAAATTATATAAATAATAAAAATATATAAATATGACATTTTACATACACACATTATAAAATATAAATATAAACTAAATATAAATATATACTTATTTAAAGAAATAATAATAATTTTAATACCCTATGTAAATATAATATATATATAATAATAATGTAATATATACGCATGAAGCAATATTAGTTATATATGAAAACTATATGAATTTAGATCAACACTGCTTGTACTTTATCAAACATTATATTATTATCATCACTTTCAAATATTACACTAATGTAACAATACTCAATAAAGTACAAATAGATTATAGAAGTATCAGAAATATGGGTATGGTCGTTAATTATTTATTTTTAAATTATTTCTAGTAAGATGGAAATATTAGAGCAATCCTTATTGAGTCCTAAATAGTTGAACACAATATAATAGTAATAATATTTTAATATATACATTTATCTCAGTAATGAGAACATAAATGTTTATTTGTATCTATCGTTATATACAACTAAGTAAATAAATAATGTTTTTTATTGTCCCCATCATTCCATAATTATAAACTATAAACTACACATTAATATAAATTAAACATATATGTTCAAATTACTCAAATTTTTCTGAAAACCTTGAGAATTATTCTATAACTTGAGACTGTTATTATACAAGATTATGAAAAATAAAATGATAACGGAGATACTCAATCAATTAGAATTTGAGATCAGATAATATTAATTACTGGAGTTATATATTATATATTTATATATATATATTATTTATTTTTAATTAAAAAAAAAAAAAAAAAAAAAAAAAAAAACAATAAAAAAAATAAAAAAAAAAAACAAAAAAAATAATAAAATAAAAAATAAAAAAATGATAGTAATAAGATAGGAATTCATATACAGGATAACAAGTGAATTTAATAGATAAGAGTGATTATGGAGTAATTTGATAAGAGCGGAGTAATATTTTGAATAAGTAAAATAATAACGCGATATATTTTATTGAGTAGAAATGAGTGAACAAAATATACAGTATAGTGAGGTACAAATAATATGATAGCATAATTCAATTATTATCTTAGTTTGCTCATGGACTGACGATTTCACCTCAAAACACACATGAGATACCTGAGTTCCATAGATTAATATCCACTAGTATAAAATGAATACATATCACAGACCTCACTATATTCATCTGTATATATATATATTATATGACTTTAATATATTCATATATTGGTATGAATACTCTCATTTATATCTATACTAACTATAACCTATGTACTGTGGTGAACTCCATACTATTATCTATCTTATCCTCCTGACATTTATTATTCCTCTCTTACCTATCTAGTATAAAAGATTACAAGTATCAATACATTTACTTAATAGAAAGAATGTTAGGCTGAATAACCCATATTAGTAAGAAAGTGGTCAATTATACCAATACGTCTTTTCACAACCATTATGTAAGTAATGACTCAATCCAGAGCGTTATAGGTATAATTTATCCACTAAGTAAGTCTATATTCACAAATCTAATAAACTAATAGGTATATACAAGCATCGAGCTTATCACAGTCATTATCAAGTTATGTATATTCATGATTGTCAATAATATACCAGTGTAAATGTGAATATGTAATACTAGTACAACAAACTATTACTGAGGAATGGATATCGATATAGATATATAACAGCGTATTGGCATCATATGAAGTAAATAATTCACTAGTACTATTAATTAAAACATTTGATACAGAGATATAACGTTTATTTGAATATATATATGATTGCTTATGGAACCTCATTAATATGAAAATGTATTCCACTTTCTTCACGAACTTTTCTTTCTATCTATTTTATGTAATTCTATCTATCATTTATAATATGATCCAACACTTCACCAAACTTTGCTTAGGTATCAATCGAGTAACTAGTTCTTATTAATTATTCACGTGTGCGGAATGTAACTTCCTCTACGTAGGCGAAACTCGCCAACAACTTAGACTCCGGATTCATAAACATATGGGAACCTACTTTCGAACAAACCTCCCCTCCACATCTCCAGAACACTCAGCCATCAGACTCCATTCACACTATCATGACCACCCATTCAAATTCTCAGAATTCAGCATCTTAACACATCTTCAATAAACTCCGATCGCAAAATTCTTTAATCCCTATATATTATAATACTCTAACTAAATACCTTTTTTTTTTCTTTCAATTTGCAATGACACTAAGCCCGCTCACCACTACGCTCTTCTATATAACATGAAATAGAACATCATCAAATAATAATAGCCTTAGTGCGAACTAACACACTCTAAATTTAGATCTACAGTATATTTATAGCTATAAATTACGAGTATAGATATCATAAACATATGCGGTCCTTAATATAAAGTTCTATACATTATGGTATCATAGTGATTGGTAGTATATGATACCAATTATACTGTTGTTATAAAATATATATAGAATTTATGCTCATTTATAGTTATATATGTAAGAATTGTATATTATTTGATTTTTCCTTGAGGATCTGCTTTAGCTTGATATATTTGTCATGAGATAATATATCAAGTGCTAGCACTGATAATCCCTATGTGGATTTCTCTTCAAATCTAATTCTCCGTCTCCATTTTCTTCTTTTTCTCTTTGTCTCCCTCATAGCTTTCATCATACTTATATTTTAACTTCTACAACTAACTGCAGTTCTCATCTCCTGTCTGACCTCTCGACACACTGTTTCTATTCTCAATCTATCTTCTCTCATCATATTCTAACAGTATTTAATCTATATATCTATATTTATTCTAATCTATCTTATTCTATAATTATATATTCTTATTTTATTCTTTAGTTTATGTGGTCTTTTAACTCATTCTATTGTATTAAAGTCAAATCTTCCTAATTTAGCGTTATTTTTTTCCTTTTTATTAACTTTCCTCAAATATTCAACTTACATTTTTATCTACGGAACCTCATATTCTCATTCCTTCTATATATACACTTATCTCTATTACTCACATCACTCAACTTCTACTTTTATACTATCTATATATATTATATATATTATACCTTTCACCACTATTACTTCTTATCATTAATATATATCTAATATCTATATCTATATTATATTCTATTCTATATCTATTACTTATCTAATCTATTCTATATCTATATATTCCTATTATCCTTATATTTATTTTCCTTATCTATGTTATTCTATTGTTTCTATTATCTATTATTCTTCTTATTATAATACATCTATCTATATATATCTATATATATACTATAATTCTATCTCTCTATATATATCTATTCTCTATAGTATATATTATTAATATAATATATATATATATATATATATGAAGAGCAAAATGAATACGTTCTACCTTTATACAGCTACGTATAATCGACTCTCTCTTACAACCTTGGATTTATGTACATTTTTATTCTGTCAAATCTCTCTCAGCTTCTTTTCATGTCTCTTCTACTCTTCTACTCATTTTCACATACTCTCTATTCTATCTCTCGTCAACTCAATTCTAAATATCGTACGATAACTCGATCAGACAACATAATTTGCTCAATAATCATCCAATGCTTTGTAAACCATGGAATGTGTACTTATGATGTTCGCATTACAATGCAAAAGCAGCCAGAATGCTCATTAGGGATAAGCCTCTTATAAACATCTGCGAGGTGAAATATTATTTTATGTTTTATAAATTATATAACTTTTATTTTATTATTTTATGATTATTTTATATAGTTTTAAAAAAAAGATGAAAGGAATACTGATTGAGATTAGTATAGTGATTGTGTTTAATATATCAGATGTCGACATAAGCAATATACTGAGCTTATCGTTCAGAAGATAATTTACTGCAAAAAACTATATAGCTATAAAGGAAATAGTTAACAATTAAGCAGTACTTATAATTCAATGTTATAATGGAAAAAAGAAATTTGTAATAGATCAAAATAAAAAAACTATAGAGAGTACAGAATAGAGTTTTTATGAACATGTACAGTTGGTTCTTCTTTGTTTGTTTGCGGAAATAAATGTAAATTTTTTAATTCGTTATTTATTAGCTTGAAAGAATGATGTAATTGAATATTGTTAAACTCTGAGTTTAGAATATGTAAATATGTTAGTTTTTTTCCTTTAGTGAAAGTTAAAATACAAATTAGAGTATTATCTCATGTAAGTAGACAAATTATATAGGAGAACCTAAAATTTTTCAATTTGACAATATATTTTTGTGTAGTTAGAATATATTTATAAATGATATTATAATACTATTATAACTATATATTATTCTATTTGATAAGTTATCTAAAATATTAATTTACACGTATTATCATCAATAATTTTTTGACAAAATATAAAAATATATTGAAAAATTCAGATAATTTGACTTTTATGTTCTCCATCATTTGACTAAATGTATGCATATATTCTACTATACACACAAAGTAATATGATAATAATTTTAATTCTATATATATATATATTTATATATTAACATAATCATATATATTAATATATATATATATATAATATAATATTATATTTTTTTTTTTTTTTTTTTTTTTTTTTATATTATATATATATATATATATATATATATATATATATATATATATTATATAATATATATATATTATATCTATATATTTTATATTTTATTGTTTTTTTATTTATTTAACAATATAAAAATTTATATCTACATATTTAATAATATATAATAATATATAATATATAATAATATATATATTATATATTATATATATATATATATATATATTATA
>SEYY01001273.1:140000-142500 GCA_009176605.1 Armadillidium nasatum
ATATATATATATATATATTATATATATATATATATATATATATATATATATATATATATATATATATATATATATATAATATATATATATATATATATATAGAGAGAGAGAGAGAGAGAGAGAGAGAGAGAGAGAGAGAGAGAGAGAGAAGAGAGAGAGAGAATTGAAGCACTCTTCTTTATTATATATTAAATCGCTTGAGCATTTTTAAATAATCATTACATAATATATTCCTTTTTTATTTTTTTTTTACTTTGTTTATTTAAATGTCTTAAAAACTTTTGTTTTGTTTTTTTGTTGCTAATATTCTTTCCAATCAAATCTTTTTCTTTTCTTGTACTATTTTATTAGTTTTAGTTTACATTTTTCTCTCTTTTGATTTGTTCATCTTTCTGCATTCTAATATCTGTCACTTTGTTTGATTTCTGGTCTTTCATAGTTTTTGTATCTATTTCTGTTTGTTAGTAAAAGTATTTGATTGTCTATAATTTTGATCTCTTCTGTTTATGCTTGTTGAATGTATGTGCTTGTATTCATTTGATTGTCTAAAAACTGTGAACTTTGTGTATCTATTTGATTGAATGTGTTCTTGTTAACTTTCTATTTATATGAGGTTATCAATAAATCTGTTATAGCTTATGGATACATTTCATTGTATTTATCTATAAGTCTGTTACCATCTGTATACATTTGATCGATCTGCTAGCTTCTGTATATATCTGTTTATCTTTAAGTCTGTTTGCTTCTGTATATATCTGATTTTCTATATAAGTCTATTAGCTATAAGCATATAAATCTATTTTATATAAGTATGTATATACATTTGATTGTCTATTAAGTCAATTAGCTTCTATATACGATTAACAGTTTGTATGCTTGTTACCTTGTTAAAATTTGCTACCTTACGATTTGTCTGTGAATCTGTTAACATAAGTTCCCGTTTGATTGACCGTCTTAGTCTGTCGGTCTTTCTCGCTCCGGGGCAACGGGAAGCTTCAAGAAACTCATAAAGCAAGCAACGAGGAATCCGCCCCGGCATAGCTTGCCTTCGAGCAACGAAAAAGACGCTCCAGTATTAATAGGAACAATTTTGATCGTATAGCAGACATTCCGAACATGGTGTTCAATTTTTATATAAAGTAATTAATAAATCTTTAATTTATTAACATTTTCTTGCTGTTGTAATTATCATCTTTCTTCACCTTTTCTTTCTCTTTCTCTCACTCTCTCCTTGTTTTTCTATGCATCTTTCTCAATCTCTATGCATCTGTATGTTTGTCTGTCTGTCTATCTGACTCTCTCTCTCTCTCTCTCTCTCTCTCTCTCTCTCTCTCTCTCTCTCTCTCTCTCTCTCTCTCTCTCTCTCTCTCTCTCTCTCTCTCTCTCTCTCTCTCTCTTTCTCTTTCTCTTTCTCTCTGTCTCTCTCTATCTATCTTTCTATCTATCTATCTCTATCTCTATCTCTATCTCTCTCTTTGCTCATTGTGCCTTTGCTTTCCTTTTCTCTTTATTCCTTGTTATCTCTCTCTCTCTCTCTCTTTCTCTGTCTCTCTCTCTGTCTCTCTCTCTCTCTCTCTCTCTCTCTCTCTCTCTCTCTCTCTCTATATATATATATATATATATATATATATATATATATATATATATATATATATATATATATATATATATATATATATATATATATATATATATATATATATATATATATATATATATATATATATATATATATATATATATATATATATATATATATATATATATATATATATATATATATATATATATATATATATATTCAGATGATTAAATCCATTTTAAGGTCGGAGTTTATATGTAAAAGGAAACGAAAAATTCATTAACATTGATTAATTATTTTAATTGAGGATGAGAATACTTAAGTACCAATACATTGTATTTAAATATGTATATATTTAAAAGAAAATATGTAATTAAAAATGTATATGAATATAAATGAATATAAATGACAATACTATTACATGTATACCTCTATATAAATGAAAATAAATGAGTATATATGAATACGCTTACATTTTCTAAATGAATGTTATGACCATATACTATTACATGTATCTATATATATACATAAATGAATATATATGAATACATATGATATGTATATACTTTTTTTCATATAAATGAATATTATGAGTAATCACAGTATATGGACATTTACTGACATTAAACTTTATAAATTATAATTAATGACTTTTTTTGTTTTTGTTTTCTTGGATGGCTGAGTGGATGGCTCTTATAAGAGTTTATCTTTTATATTAGTTATATTAAAGCTAATATGTTATGTATGAAATTGTGTTTATTCATTTCCTGTATAGTGAAGAGCGTCAAACATAAACATTCCCCTTCTATTTTCGCATGAAACAACGGACGCATAATCGTAAAGAGATGTTAATTAAAAATAATAATAGTAATAATAATAATAATAATAATAATAATAATAATAATAATAATAATAATA
>SEYY01001273.1:150000-155000 GCA_009176605.1 Armadillidium nasatum
ATTTTACTTGGAAGATTGGAAAGAAGGAAGAAAAGTTATAGTAAATGTTAAATTGGTATTTGTGTAATGGAGAGGCACAAAGTTCTTAAACCTTAAGTCATTCCAGTTTTATTTGATAGAAAGTATAATGCACAAAAAACATATATATATATATATATATATATATATATATATATATATATATATATATATATATATATATATATATATATATATATATATATATATATATATATATATATTATAATATATATATATATATATATATATATAATATATTATATATATATATATATATATATATATATATATATATATATATATATATATATATATATATATAATATATATATATATATATATATATATATATATATATAATATATATATTATATATATATATATATATATATATATATATATATATATATATATATATATATATATATATATATATATATATATATATATATATATCGGCTTCATTTTTTTCTATATTTTTCTTAACATATATTTTGAGACAAATACTTGATCCACACGACATATAAATTTTTTAATGCCTACTCAGAAGCATTAATTACTATTACCCTTTTTTAATGAGAAAGATATCTTTGTAGGAATTGAACTTGGATCCTCTTGAACTTGGTCCTATACCTTCCTGAGAAAGCCAATTTCTGCATTAAAGAAGTTTTTTTCCATATGCTGGATATATATATATATATATATATATATATATATATATATATATATATATATATATATATATATATATATATATATATATATATATATATTATATATATATAATATATATATATAGTTCATCACCACTCACCGGAGGAGCTTTTTCCAAAGAAAGGGCGTATAAAAAAGAGAAAAGAGGAAGAAAACCACCCAGACGCGATCCTAACGCCCATTCTCTCAGGTAGGCACAGACAGAAGCCTTGATGAGAGGAAGATTAAATAAAGGAGTAAAAATAGATGATGGTAGAGAGTTCCACAGAACAGAAGTGGCTGGAAAGAAGGAGGCACCACATCGGACAAGCTTGGGGTTTCCATATCCACACGAAATTCGTACGAGAGCAGGGCACCCCTTGTGCAACGAGAGCGACGCAATGGTGGTGCGAGAAGCCACTTTCCTCGAGCACCTGTCATTGTAGGACCTATATAGAAAAGAGAGTGAGCCAACGTCACGTCGAAGAGATAGAGGATCGAGTATATATATATATATATATATATATATATATATATATATATATATATATATATATATATATATATATATATATATATATATATATATATATATATATATATATATATATATGCATATTAGAACCTGTTCTGCGTTCACTAGGCAGAGAATCAGCGAGGACAGTTAATTCAAATTAAGCATTGGCTATTATATTCAAATGAAGAGGATTGAATATCGTGGTGGATTCGTTCTTAAAGCCTCGATTTTCATAGCAAAGGTAAAAGAAGAAGAAGAAGAGTAATAATCTGAGCAAAGACAACTAACGGACCAAAGAATAGGACTGATTCAAATAGTTCGCTCTATTAATTCATAGTTTTGAAATGATTTAGACCTTCCTATTTTCATGCTCTCTCTCTCTCTCTCTCTCTCTCTCTCTCTCTCTCTCTCTCTCTCTCTCTCTCTCTCTCTCTCTTCTCTCTCTCTCTCTCTCTCTCTCTCTCTCTCTCTCTCTTTCGTTCTCTCTTATACACACACTCTTTCTATCTTTCTCTTTCTCATATTCTCTCCATTTCATTCTTCATCTTTCTTTCATTTTCTCTTTCTCAATTTCTTTTCTTCTTTCTCAATTTCTTTTCTTCTTTCTCATTCTCATTGCTTTTATAATCTCTCCCAGTCGTTCATTCGTCGCCTCTTTCTCTCTCCTTCATTTCCTTTATCTCTTTCTCTCTCTCTCTCTTCCTCAGTTTCTTTTCTCATTATCTTTCTCAAAACACTTTCAATCTCTCTCTCTCTCTCTCTCTCTCTCTCTCTCTCTCTCTCTCTCTCTCCCGTCTCTCTTCTTCTTCTCTCTTCTTCTTCTTTCTTCTTCTTCTTCTTCTTTTTTTCCTTCTTCTTTTTTTCTTCTTCTTCTTATTCTTCTTTTTTTCCTTCTTCTTTTTTTTCTTCTTCTTCTCATCTCTCTCTCTCTCTCTCTTTCCCGTCAAGGTAAGATGAGTAGTCAGTGTGAGATTCAGACGTTGACGTAAGGAAATATAGAAACGGTTTTACAAAAGACGAGTTCTTTAATCCCAAACAAGATTGAGAGGAAAGACTTTTCAAAGCTTAAATAATGGAATGAATCAGAAAACTATAAAAAGATCATCATAAAATAATTATAATTATTCATCAAATATTTCTCAGGCGTAGGAATATATTTCTTTTCAATAGCATTAATTAAAAGTAAACCTTACAGTCTTCCTTCTTCTTCTTCTTCTTCTTCTTCTTCTTCTTCTTCTTTCTTCTTCTTCTTCTTCTTCTTCTTCTTCTTCTTCTTCTTCTTCTTCTTCTTCTTCTTCTTCTTCTTCTTCTTCTTCTTCTTCTTCTTCTTCTTCTTCTTCTTCTTCTTGTTCTTCTTGTTCTGTTCTTCTGTTCTTCGTTCTTCTCATGTTCTTTCTTTTTCTTTTTTTCTTCTTTTCTTCTTCTTCTTTCTTCTTTCCTTCTCTTCTTTATCTCTTATTATCTGTTTCTTATATTATTTATATTGTTTTCTTCTTATTTTTTCTCTTTTTCTCCTTTTTTTTTTATCTCTTCTCTTTCTTCTTCTTTCTTTTCTTCTCTTCTCTTCTCTCTCTTCTCTCTTTCTTTCTTTCTTTTCTTCTTCTCTCTTCTTTCTCTCTTCTCTTTTCTTAATTTTCTTTCTTTCCCTCTCTCTCCCTCTCTGTTTCTCCTCAAGCACCCAAGTTCATTCATACATGCATACATACACAATAATATATATATATTATATATATATATATATATATATATATATTTATATTATATATATATATTATATATATAATATATATATATATAATATATATATATATATATATATATATATATATATATATATATATATATATATATATATATATATATATATATATATATTATATATATATATATATATATATATATATATATATATATATATATATATATATATATATATATATATATATATATATATATAATATATATATATATATATATATATATATATATATATATATATATATATATATATATATATATATATATATATATATATATATATATATATATATATATATATATATATATATATATATATATATATATATATAAGCAAATAATCCTCTATGCATTTCCAAGAACAGTATTTTTGAAGTTTTTGAAAATGATGCATTAAAACTTCATTAGAATTTAATTTAAATTAACGCGTATAATACAATAAAAAGAAAACATTAAATTATAATGTATTAAATATTTTTTATATTAAAAAATATTTAATATAATATTAAATTTATTTAAAGTTATGTATTTATATATTAAATATCTGATATGATTCATAATCCAGAAATATATATTTTAAAAAAATATGCCCTTGCAACCTATATTTAAAGCTCAATTTTGTAAGTTCCTGATGTTTAATAATAATGATAATAATAATAATAATAATAATAATAATAATAATAATAATAATAATAATAATAATAATAATAATAATAATAATAATATAATAATTATAATTATTATTATTATTATTATTATTATTATTATTATTATTATTATTATTATTATTATTATTATTATTATTATTATTATTATTATTATTATTATTATTATTATTATTATTATTATTATTATTATTAAATTGAATTGAATTGAATTGAATTATTATTAAAATAATAATTATTATTATTTTCATCATTATTATTATTGTTATTATTATTATTATTATTATTATTATTATTATTATTATTATTATTATTATTATTATTATTATTATTATTATTATTATTATTATTATTAAGTTGTATTTCAGGGGCATTGCCCTATTAGAGAGGGAGAACTTTCTAGGAAATTTCTTCCAGAGATCCGAATGGGGCCTCGAAATAGCACCAAATTGTATTCATTATTAGAATTATCTTTTATGTTGTTTATGTTTTTATTTTGTTATTTATTTTTTGCAATATTTATTAGTTATTAAATTTGTACGACATATTCTTTGTTCTATCTATTTTTAATATTATCTAAATTAAGTTTGAACATTTATCTAATTATTTACATACTCCTATTGCACAGTTCATTGAGGTGGAATCCTTCGCTACTGGTTCCGATTCTGACACAAGTTCCGATTTCTGGTTCCGATTCTGACTCAAGTTCCGATTCCCTTTTCTGCTCCGATTCTGTTTTCGATTCTGACTCAGGTTCCGATTTCTGGTTCCGATTCCCTTTTCTTCTCCGGTTCTGTTTTCGATTCTGACTCAGGTTCCGATTCTCATTTCTGTTCCGGTTCTGTTTCCGATTCCGACTCAGGTTCCGATATCTGGTTCCGATTCTCTTTTCTGCTCCGGTTCTGTTTTCGATTCCGAATTAAGTTCTGATTCAGGTTCCGATTTCGTCTCATGTTCAGGTTTCGACTCCGTTTCCGAATCAGATTTCGCTTTTCATTCCGACTCCGGTTCCAATTCACGTTTCTTTTCGGGTTCCTTTTCAGAAATCTACTTCAGATTCAGACTAAATGTTCCACCCCGATTCCGATTCTCATTGCGGTTCCGGTTCCGGTTCCGACTCTTCGTCCGTTTCCGATTTCAGTTTCATTTCCGTTCCAGATTCCAATGCCGGCTCTAATTCTCGTCAAGTTGCTGGTTCGATTTCTGGTTCCGACTCAGATTCCAACTTGGGTTGTTTTAGAAAGTTATTTTAACCTTGAAACACTTCTAAATATTTTTACTTTAATTTCAAACGTTACGTCTTTATTCTAGGAAAGGAGATTCTCTTTCGTGGAACCTCCGAGAGA
>SEYY01001274.1:0-22500 GCA_009176605.1 Armadillidium nasatum
TGGTTTTTGTTTATGTTACTTTAATTTCAATATATATATATATATATAATATATATATATATATATATATATATATATATATATATATATATATATATATATATATATATATATATATATATATATATATATATATATATATCCGGACATCTAAGGTAGATGCAACTGGAGTAGAAGGTGAATAAAATTTAAATCAACAACAATTATATATATTGCACCGTGCACTCCGTAACATATTCAAACTGTGTTTCATTTGCTGCACCCAAGGTATACAGGAAAAATCTTATCCACAACAATTCACGCATTATTAATTGCAAATGGGAAACTATTTTTATTAACAAAGAGGAAGACACTTTTTGCACTTAATTTTTTATATTGGCTAACAATTATTTCCCTTGAAACAAGGTCTGCAGCACTAGTTATCATTAGGGATGCAGTTATTGCCACAGTTATTGAAGCAGTTATGAAAACGAGGAACTATTAAAGGAAAATTACAAGGATGTCCATTTAAACAAGGATTTCGAAAGTTACAAGGATTTCCATTGAAACAAGGTTTTGGTTAACAACATGCATTATTACCGCAAATATTTTTGCCAAATAAATTTTCTTCATTAACTTCACCTTAAAGTTACATGGCATGTTAATATTGCTCCAGATTTTATTTGAGCGTCTGCATATCTTCAAGCAGAGTTTTTGGAAGTTTAAGGGCTTTCGTTTTCATAAGATTAACATCTTTTTCGGCTTCAATTTCATCTGCTTAGGCTTCAGGTATTAATTGTTGTTTTTCTAAAGTTGTTGTTGTTGTGTCTAAGGTTTTGCGGGTTGTTTTCCCTTATTTCTTTTAGTCCATTCAATAATTTCACAGAATAAAATTTTTTGTGATTTATCTGATTCGAAAATTATATCAAAATTTTGAGGATTTTACAAGCAATTTTGATGGCTTTTGTATTTTAATTCTTTTGAATTTAGGAAAATAGAGCAAAAATAAAAAGCTCTTTATAACTTCCTTTTCAAATTAGTTTTAAACTTAAACTGATTTTGTTTTGATCATAAAGTAATATATGTAGTAAGTACATCTCAAATAAAGTGAAGCTACTTATATATATATATATATATATATATATATATATATATTATATTATATATATATATATATATATATATATATATATATATATATATATATATATATATATATATATATATATATATATATATATATATATATATATATATAATATCGTATATTCTCGTGTCAGTGTCACAGTCCCGAAGTGGGTTTTTCGTTTGGGGACTTGGTTTCACCCCTGCTAATTGGGTGTATACTGCTAGATATAAAAGTGATGTGGAACCTCAGATTTAGTTAAATGAACGGACACAAAAATTTGCCATCAAAAGGATTTTTTCTGCAATTAATCAATTAGAGAGTAAATATTCACCCATACTCGTTTGGCTTATACTACAAAGTATGCGAACGTGGCTGAAACCTTAGATTCGGTTCTATGAACAGACAAAAAATTGTCTCAAGTTGGATAGTTTTTATAATTAATCAATTACAATTTACGTAGTAATGGTGATAGCAACACTAGTGATGAACTGAATACAATGTTTAAGGCCGAATACGAGTTCAAAATTTAATTTCGTACTGAATCTGAGCACAATTCCATTTCCAAGTTCGGGTCCTATGTTATTGTAAATCTTATTTTACCAAAATGTGCTAAATTATTGTATCAAATTTTTTTTTGCATATTATTATTATTATTATTATTATTATTATTATTATTATTATTATTATTATTATTATTATGGTTATAATCCGTTTTTGGGACGCATTACATTTTGTTTTTTAAATAATCCCATTCGGACGAGTTCATTTGACATTTTATTGACTTTTGAGGTTCTTTTTTTATTATTATTATTATTATTATTATTATTATTATTATTATTATTATTATTATTATTATTATTTTATTATTATTTTTTTTTTATTATTATTCTTATTATTTTTTCTTTATGTATTTTTAAAAATTTTTTTTTATAGGTTAAAATTTTGTTAATAGGCGTTATAATTTTTAATTAAGGTAATTTAATTTTATATTATTAATATTTATATATATATATATATATATATATATATATATATATATATATATATATATATATATAATATATATATATATATATATATATATATATATATTATTTTTGAGCTTCACAAATATTTTAACTTGTCCAATTTTTTATTACTGGCAATGGCTTCGGATTAAAATTTCACGTGCGGCCTTTGAAATGGGATAGGTCCATTATTATTATTATTATTATTATTATTATTATTATTATTATTATTATTATTATTATTATTATAGGAAACTATAATATATCTAGTGAGTGTAAAGCAAGGAAGCCTTAGTATTCATAAAATATTTTCTAATAAATCGGTCATCAGAGAGATGAATTCTATTTCTACTTTATAAAACTCACACGGTCAGATATAAATTTAATTTTTACTTATCTCAAAAATAAATAACAAAATCCTTCATTTCTATCAAAGGCAAGGAATTAAACTCACTGTTGGAATTCTTTATTGTTGAAAATCTTACATTTAAGAAGCTTAAACTTGTATTATTTTATGAAGAATGATAGAAAATGGATGGTCATAAATATAAGTAAAGTGAAAGATTGTCCAAATATTATCATTTATCGAGATTGTTTAATTAAATATGATATTTTTTGTATTTCGAATTGAATTAATGATTATAATCTTGCATAGATAAATTGAAATAAATTCTATGAAAATTTAACTTTCTCTAAATAATTGCTGTTGCTCTCTGACTTATAATAATACCTTATCTTGGTTGAAATTTAAATTGCAAATCTAAAAAGTAACAGAGTTTTAGTAGACAGTTTTTTTTTTTTTTTTAAATAGAAAATTCATGCTTTTCAAATTTTAAACTGTAATGCCAGGGTTATATGCATATCCCAGACTTAATCTCTATGCTCATTTTTACTTGTACAGTACTGGTAAAATCTGTAACACACTTCCTGTTTCGATTTTTCTCACTTCCTATTAAGAAAACCCCTTCAAACACTGTGTTGGGTTCATTTCGCCCATTAATTTACCGAATTTTAAACTAATCTCCACAAGTCGTGGATTCCATTTGGTCCAATGGCCTTTCCCACCAGAGGATATATATATATATATATATATATATATATATATATATATATATATATATATATATATATATATATATATATATATATATATATATATATATATATATATATAATATATGTGTTTAAAAAAAAAAAACATCATACGTTTTATATACAGTTACCTTTTTTCTCTACATTTATACTCGTATTAGTATTTTTTTTTCTCTCTCTCTCTATAAATAAAAGTTTAACATTTAAATATTTAAATGACCTTTCATTTAAAATACAAAAATAAAACTCGACGTTTTCGGACTATCGATTCAAAGCAGGAAATTAAAAAAAAGAATTGAAAGGTTTATCTTTAAGCTTTGGTGAATCCGATTCGGGATTCTATTTCAATTACGGGGATTAAAAGGAAGTAATATTTCTATTTTCAGTCACCAGTAATATATATATATATATATATATATATATATATATATATATATATATATATATATATATATATATATATATATATATATATATATATATATATATATATATATATATATATATATATATATATATATATATATTCTCATCTTCTCTCTCTCTATAATATATATATATATATATATATATATATATATATATATAATATATATATATATATATATATATATATATATATATATATATATATATATATATATATATATTGAATAATAATAACAATATTTGTTTTAAAAAGTAGTGTCATTACTGCTTATAAAAGTGCCTCGTCAATAAATGGCATATTTTTTTTCATAAAATATTAATTAAACTTCAGTCGTTCATCTTCTATTTAATTATTTATGTTATATTTACTCAAATTCTTCAAAAATACTGAATTCTGCTCTTTTTTTTTATGTTCAGGAATCACAAATACTACTTATGTTCATTTCTTTATCACCTACTTTTAATTATTACTGCTACTACTAATATTAATAATGATAAGTTGATCGTATTTTCTCATACTGTTCTTTTTGTATTAAAAAATTATTATTTGAAGAAAATAAAATGATGAATCACTTCGTAATTTATTTCATAATAATAATAATAAATACCGATAATCCCAAAATAAAAATTTTGTATTATTAAATATTAATTAAATAGAAACTAAAAAGTCTGTGTGGTGACAGCTCTTATAAAGTCGAAATTCGCAAACACCTTTGAGAGCGAACCCCTACCCCCTTCCCCTCACACACACACACACACACACACACACACACACACACACACACACACACAACAAAAACAAAACCCAAAAAAAGCGCAACAATAACCGCGTGAAATATGGCTCAGGGAATAGAAATAAATGAAAAGCGCTTCTGAAATTTTAAAACATTTTCAGATTTTGTGCAACTAAATGAATGATGGTTATTAAATGGAACGTTTCCCATTATTCAACATAAAAAAGACAAGAACAAGAATAAACCTCTTACATTCTCTCATATATATATATATATATATATATATATATATATATATATATATATATATATATATATATATATATATATATATATATATATATATATATATATATATATATATATATATATATATATATGAGAGGAAAATTTCTCCGTGACAGGAATCGAACCACTGATAACAGCATCGCCGTATAGAAGAGATTCTCACTGAGACGCTACACAGCTACACATTCCCAAAGAAATCATCGAAGATCAGTTTTCAAGTTCTCTGCTTCGGTATCACTGCTGGAAACTTGGTACTCATTGTATATAATAAATGGAATAATTCTTGGAACTCTTAGTTATTCTGCTGGAGTGCTTCTGGGTTGCAGAAGCAACCGGTCAGAGTCAATCACCTTCAGCATGAGCACATCAACTGCTGTGTCTAAATAAGCAGATAATGAGATGGAGAAAAATCTCTCATTATTATTTGTTAATTTCTTCTCATTAATTTGTACAACATTCACTGTTTTTATTCTAATTTATACTTTGTTGGACATCGCCACTCCTCTTTAGATCTCACCTCTTATCTTAATGTAAACTCAGGAGTTTGTGATTGATTGCTAGTCAAATTCTGTATCCTCTTGCTCTCTCAATCGTTTTATCTTCATTTTCAGTCACTGTTGTGCTTATGAGAACAATTTTTTTTGCAATTCTAACTGGTCGGATTTGCGGTCGTAATAAGTGTGCAGAACGCATAACAGAGGTGATTTTCTCTTGCGAGGAGGCATGCATTCTATATTTTTTCCCATCATCTAAAATTCATAGCTTTGTTTAATTCTGTTTGTCTCGTGTTGTACACCGACCTTGACTTCAGGAATTACCGTCCTTCCCGAACTCCAGAAGCTCATGCAACATATTTTTCCTTGACATCTTTTAAAATCTACTTTCTGTGACATTAAAAGTTTTTCTCGGTAAAAAAAAGGAAACACTCTTTCTAGTTCCTCTTCCTCATGCTCTTTTTGATATATTGCAAAACATGTCAGTTTAAACTCTACTTCTTTCTTTTTCCCTCTAGTATCAATCGACGGCACAACCGTCGTTTTAGTTTCCGTTAAAGATGAATTCTCCGCCCAAACCTTTGACACCAATTCCAGTCTGGAGATTTCGGAGATATACCTTTTTCTCCATTTCCTCTCCAACTTATTTATTCAAAACATTTGAATCTTTACTTAAGATGTTGTTTTTGCTCTTTCTCAGAGATTAACACAAAGAGAGTGAAAACGGTCCTGTATTTTTAGAAAGTATTTTGGAGATGCTGAATCTAAATTTTGGCACAGTTATTTCCAGTATTTAAAATAATGGATTCACTTAAATTTTTTTTTATTACAAAATGACTTGCATCTGATGACAAATATGGCAGGATTTGGCATGTCATTTTTACCCTTTGGCAGTGTTTTATTAATATTATCAAACCAATAATTTATTTTATTCTTAACAAGGTTTACAATGTTTGTCTGTTTCATGTATTATTATTATTATTATTATTATTATTATTATTATTATTATTATTATTATTATTATTATTAGAAACCTTCAATGATGCTAAGGTGACTGATATTTTGAATTACAGGAGAGCAATAATTTTTACGTTTAATACCGATCTTTTTATGTCTTATAACTCTCCCACACTCGACCCTTGTCTTAACGTTTGGAACTATATATATATATATATATATATATTATATATATATATATATATATATATATATATATATATATATATATATATATATATATATATATATATATATATATATATATATATATATATATATATATAGTAGAACCAGTAACACTATTGTTGATAAAAATTTAGTAAAATATCTAAGCACTGAACGCAGTAACAATTTTAAATATTTGCTAAACACTTTAGTAAATTTATATAATAACTCGTGAGTTTACTAAAAATAAAAGTACACAAATTCCCTCATCATTTGACAATTTATATTTTACTTAAATTCTTTATAAATAATCGAGCTTGCAGAACACTCATGATTTCATCTTCATTTTTTATAATAATCGTTCACCAATTTCTGAATTCTGAAATCATTTTTAAGATGAAGAATTTTTTTTTCAGATTCAGTAAATGCTTTTCTCATTGTCCATAGGTCAATAAATTTGCTTTGAATACTTTTAACACTCCTCCTGCTCTGCGTCAGTTATCTGCTTTTATGTATACATAATTAAGTCATATATATATATATATATATATATATATATATATATATATATATATATATATATATATATATATATATATATATATATATATATATATATATATATATATATATATATATATATTATCTATTCTTTCCCACCTTCGTGGGGTGGCGCCCGGCACAATTCGCTCTCTCTCTCTCTCTCTCACACACACACACACACTATATCCCACAAATATCGCCCTCTCTCCCTATATTTCAAAAACATCCACTCTTTTCTCTCCTGTGTGTTCATCATCCATGCATCACACCAATACATTACAGTTAGCAGACACATTCTCAAACATTTTTATCTTTATTTCCTTTGGTATTTTCTCCTTCTTCCATAACCCCCTTAATCCTATCATCACGATCATCCCCTCCATTATTCTATTCTTTATTTCCCTTTAAATCCCCCCCTTTCCCTCCACCAAAATTCCCAGATATTTGAACTCTTATACTTCCTCAAATTTCCTCCCCTTTCTTGTCTTTTTTCTTTCATCATTGCCTCCAATCCTCATTACTTAACATTTTGTTTGGTTTACTTTCAATCCCTTTGACTCACATTCTTTTTAAAAATCCCCCACCAACATTCTTAGCTCCTCCCAAATCTCCGCAAACAGCACCGCATCGTCCGCAAACAACAAGCCATTTACCTCCCATACACCCACCACACTTCTTAATCTACCACCTTTACTTCATTTTCCATTCCCTTAACAACTCAATCCATCAGTAAATTAAACAACCACGGCAACATAACACACCCTTATTTCAGCCCATCTCATACTCTAAATCATTCAGACAGCTCCAACCTCACCATCACCCTTGATCTACAGTTTTCATAATGACTGATCCCTTTTAATAATTTTTTTTAATTTAATCTGGGTTTGGGGATGCCATTCTCAAACTTTGATGAGTTTGTGTAATCTTTTTACCTTTTTCCACCAAAGGTGACAAATATACAGAAAAATATATATATATATATATATATATATATATATATATATAATATATATATATATATATATATATATATATATATATATATATATATATATATATATATATATATATATATATATATATTATATATATATATATATATATATATATATATATATATATATATATATTATATATATATATATATATATATATATATATTATATGTAAATGGGCTTTTCACTCCGTCTCTTTTTCCAATCTTCTTTATACATCTCCATTTTATTATTCAGCTTTTGTTTTTCGTACGTGAGAGACGCCAATTTTATTTTCATAAGGATTGACAATGACATAAATATTTTTGCAATGATGGCAATCAACACACAAACTGCTGTATTGAATACTGATGTGATAATTTCGTTTGAAATTATATATATATATATATATATATATATATATATATATATATATATATATATATATATATATATATATATATATATATATATATATATATATATATATATATATATATATATATATATATATATATATATATATATATATATATATATATATATATATATATATATATATATATATATATATATATATATATACAATACAATGTCACCGTCTCCTAGATCGGCAATTAAACAGCCTGCCAGTTAGACAAATTTAACCCCCTCGTTAGTTAGGACTTTCCCATGAGCATTCCTTGGAAGAAGAGGACAATTTTCCCACCCTCTTAACTGTTCCATGACCCACTAGCCAGTTATTATGTAATTTTTTTTCTGATAAGGTTAAGGTA
This sequence comes from Armadillidium nasatum, assembly GCA_009176605.1. Taxonomy (NCBI): domain Eukaryota; kingdom Metazoa; phylum Arthropoda; class Malacostraca; order Isopoda; family Armadillidiidae; genus Armadillidium; species Armadillidium nasatum. The sequence continues at coordinate 8,610 of SEYY01001274.1, forward strand.
TTTAGGGGATTTAGGGTTGATACTTTAAATTCCCAAGGGTTGTTCAAATCTCCAGTGAAATGGTTTGAACCTCAATGTGTTCGAAATTCAAATGTGTAGAACTCTATATTGAAATAGCGTTGTGTATATTCGAAGGAATGTTCCATTGTTTGTATTGATATATTTTTCTAATATGCGATTATTGAAGCTGATGTACATTTCTCACTCTTTGCAACAAAGTAAAATGAATTAAGAAAAGACGGTTTCTAGTGTCCGATCAAATAACCGAAAATGAGGTACTTCTCAATCTCTATTCATTGCATACTTGACAATCCGAGGGCGGGAGGTGGAAACCTTGAACTCTGAGCGTTCGAAAAACATCACTTACACTACTAAGCTTCAATAAAGTTTTATATATATATATATATATATATATATATATATATATATATATATATATATATATATATATATATATATATATATATATATATATATATATATATATATATATATATATATATATATATATATATATAATATTCGTGGTTAAACTTAAATATTTTTATGTCTTCATAATTTTTTGGAACAGTGTTGATCACTTTACCTGTCAACGATTTGGTTGAAGCTTCTGTAACGAACAATATTTTTTAAAATTTAATATAGGCTTAAAAAATCTCAAAAAATTAAATAGAATGAAATAAATGCTTATTCTATCATTTTTGACAGGCCATCACTTTTTTTTTCAATCTGAGCTAAAATTTTACTCGAATATCAAGTTCCAAGCTTTCTCAAAATTTTTATTTGTAATTCAATATATATATATATATATATATATATATATATATATATATATATATATATATATATATATATATATATATATATATATATATATATATATATATATATATATATATATATATATATTATTTTTTTTTTTTTTTTTTTTAATTTTAATTTATTAAATTAAATTAAATTTTTATTTTAAAAAAAAAATTTTAAAAAAAAAAAAAAAAAAAAAAAAATATTTATTATTATATATATATATATATATATATATATATATATATATATATATATATATATATATATATATATATATATATATATATATATATATATATATTAGGCTCGTTTACAAGTACTTGTACTTAAGTACAAATTCATGAGTACTTGTGTTTGGTTTCAAAAATCAAAAATACTTTTACTAGTTCATCTTTGATCACAATTTACTTGGAAAAAATATAAAAAAACATCAACTTTGCATTGTCCATAGGTCAAACTAAATCGGAATATGAATACTTTTTAACACTCCTTCTTGCTCAATGTCACTTAGATGTACTACATGTTATATTTTGAAAATAAAAATCCTAAAAAAATATTGTTTATCCTGAAAAGAAAAAAAAATGTAGGTTTGATCGTCATTTCTAAGATTTTTCAGAGAAGTTCTTGAATTTAAATATTATTATTATTATTATTATTATTATTATTATTATTATTATTATTATTATTATTATTATTATTATTATTATTATTATTATTATTATTATTATTATTATATTATTATTATTATTATTATTATTATTATTATTATTATTATTATTATTATTATTATTATTATTATTATTATTATTATTTAATTTGTCTATAACATTATTTATTTAATATTATTAAATAGTACTTATTACTAAAACTCTGTCAGCATTTGTGGTACTACTACTACTGCGCGACTGAGCAATCGTCCAAGGAAACTTTTATTATTCTGTAGGAAACCAAACAAAGAGAAACATATATTAACATGATATTCTTCAAACAAAACCTGATGATGCTTTGGTGCTACTTGTGGCATGCGACCTTGTTGATAGCTATTATTTTCCCGACTCAATGAATACAGATGAACCTCGCTTTTAGAAACCAGTACACAACACCTAATTAACATATTATCACAGAACAAGGGTAGGCTGTTCGAGGCAGATATTTAAAAAAAAAAAAAAAAAACTTGGTAACGCACAGAAATCCCACTCTCACAACTGATATCTACTCCAGTCGCCAAATGAGATCTTAAGAGTTAACAGCTCACTACATAGATAACTGAAGTTTATAGAGCGTTGTATTAACTTGCAATCGTTTCGGCGGGCCTTACACTGCACACAAATTATGGAAGAATATGAGCAGATCGTAAGGGATTTTGACCTAGAATCTAATACTTCAAATATCATTCATAGCTGATAATGCTATTAATATATTATTTGCTCTTTCTCTACCAGAGTGTTTTGAGATAGCTACTGCTGAAGATGAAGATGTAGACTCTGAAAATAATGATTTACATGACAGTTTTGAAACAGATTCGGAGCCACTTGAAACACAAACAACCGAACAAAATAATTTCTGCTTTGTTCATACTTTGCAGTTAACAATGGAAGATGACCTCAGAGAAGCAGGACAATTAGTCAAAACACTGGTCAAAGTTTCCAAGTTGATATCTTTCGTGAATAAGTCGACAATAGCTACAGATATTCTAGAAAGAGAAAAAAATTTGAACCTCCTGACTGAGCTAATTTTGGAATTCGGAATTTAAAATGATCAGATCTGTTTTGTTCATTTCAGAAGAGAAGTCAAGAAATTTAGGTGTTTCATCTCTTGGAGAAAATGACCGAAATATTCCTAAAGATATGCTGGAAATATTTGATTGCTTGGTGATGCGACTGAATAAATTATGTGATTAAGTTGGACTGGTGATCTGAAGGGAATTTACCAGTTTAGGTCTTCTTCATTAACGACAGAACAGTTTATTTTCAAAGAAGTTGCAGAAGCTTCTAATATCAATTGTATTAATAGAGGATATACCGGGATCAAATTTAGGAAAGATTTCACCAGAGAGGAATAAATTCTTCAGCCTTCCTCAATTCAAAACTCACCAGACGTAAACCAAATGCAGAAGTAAATTAATAATAAAATACAGAAATATTTTCAGTCAGCCTTGTATTTTCAAAGAAAGGAGTTTACTGACAAATTGGAAAAAACTTGAGGTTTTTCAAACTCATATATATATATATATATATATATATATATATATATATATATATATATATATATATATATATATATATATATATATATATATATATATATATATATATATATATATATATATATATATATATGGCTATTCTTTATCTTCAGTATAGCTGGAAAAGCCTTTCTCCTTGGCAAGAACTTGGAAGTATTACTGTTTGTGAAATGCAGCAATTAATAGAATTATGCTTTTGATATTTTACTCGTGAGGAAAAATAATTAAAAAAGTCGTATAGAATATATAAAAATAATTATTTTATAATTATTTTGTTCATGTTCATTATTTACAGTAATTAAATTTTTGTATATTTTGCTATATTATTTACAATAATTCAGAAAAAATTCTTTTCAAAATTTTAAAAATGTAATGATTAATATTATATATATTTATATATATATATATATATATATATATATATATATATATATATATATATATATATATATATATATATATATATATATATATATATATATATATATATATATATATATATATATATATATATATATATATATATATATAGAACATTAAAATGTATTTGTACTTGAAAAATTCTGTAAGACTTTGTACCTAATTAAGTACAGAAAATCCGTACTTAGACCTAAGCCTGATATATATATATATATATATATATATATATATATATATATATATATATATATATATATATATATATATATATATATATATATATTATTCAGCTCCGTTATCTTCTGTCGTCTTTAGCATCTTGTGAGCTCCTTAAAGGACTGGTAGTTGCTCCTCTAAGTGCTTATCCAGGATTATTTTATTGTTGGCCATACCCTCGTCATTTGTGCGGCTTTCAGGCTCTAGTACTTCCTCTTCTACTCCAAGAATCAGCCTTGTGTTTGACTTTATTAGCAATCGACAGATATTATTGCCTTATCCATCCAGGAGCTTATGAAAATTGTGTCTCTAAGCCGGTAAATATTTTAAGTAAATAGCTGCAATAAATAAAATAATTGAATTTTAATAATTTATATCTTATTTATATTTTTATTTTATATCTTATATCCTATATCTTATTTTTGTTTTACACTTACTTTTAAAATGTCTTTAAACAATTAAAGTAGGTCTATATTGATCCTTTAAATGAAACTATTCCTTAAAGTTAGAATTATAAAAGCTTTAACATACTTAACACTGCCTTGCCTTAATTTAATAATAATAATAATAATAATAATCAACGACAAAGAATCTCTTGGTCCCAAAGCTTGTTTATTAAATAAAAGTAATTTTAATATCTTGGCAATTTTTGCCGAGACAATTGAGATAAATGAATATTTCAGGCTCCCAAGTGAATTTGTAATTGCCACTAATTATTATTATTATTATTATTATTATTATTATTATTATTATTATTATTATTATTATTATCATTAGTTATAGTAGATATAATAATTGTTGTGGATTTTGTTATGATTGTGGTTTGTGCTGTTATTGTTTAAATATTAGTAATAATAGTAATAACCAAGAAGACTATTTTTTCTTAATTTTTTGTGTTTCTAAGCTTGCCATGAAAATATTTAATTACACATTCGGCAAAGAAGCAAATCTTCTCTCTTACCTCCATATTTTTTTAAAATATTGTTAGAGATATAATTAATATCTTCAAGAATTATCGTCCTTCCAGTATTCTTTAATCAGTGTTATAATATTTATTTAGTTTATTTGAAAACTTTATAAATAGTTATTTATTTATTTATTCATTTATTTTTTGGTTCAAAAGTAAATTTACATTTTATATTCAATTTGCAATTGTAAATTTCAGTTTGGAAAGAGGAGAAGAAAATATGTACGAAATGGTGATCATCATAATGACTTAAATAAGAATATGCTCGAGTTTTATGTTTTTCTTCTTAAATAATAACAATTAAAGTGCGCCCCACTGAGTGATAGGGTTGGCTAGACTTTTCAGTTCGATCTTTTTCGCGTTTCACCAGCTCAACATCGAGGAACATAACGATGATCTGTACAAATTCCCCAAAAGTTGAGGAAAACAAATTTCAGATCAGGTCAAATGCCAACATATTCCGGTATATTGTATTGGAAAGTTTTTAAATTAAAGGTAATTTAGAAAATAAAAGAAAGAAGTTCCAGAATTTACCATGAAAGGTTGACCATAGTTGTTGCGTCTGAGGTCATTGAATTAGATAGAGAAAGTAAAGTTGGTATATATTATATAGTATATATCATGTAAAACGTCATCTCTATCTTTGCTTTTTCCTTGTAACTGCAACACTTCTGTCTCACCTTCCAATAAAGCTGAACTTTTAGCTCAAACCTTTACCTCCTATCTATCGGTATAACTTGTTCTTTTTTTTCAAAAATTTTCCAATCTATCCTTAACATGAACTTTTGGAAACATCTAAATACTTTAAACTTATGACAGTTTGCAAATATGGTCATCTTCAAAAGAAAGAAAAATTCCAATCCTTTAAACTTACGTCAGATGGCCAATTTGGCTACCGTAAGGAGCACTCAACTGTGATCTTTCCCTTCTCTTTGACGCTTGGAACTCTGTTCCTCGACATTATTTTGTTGTCGTACTAGGGATATTGAAAGCCTTGATTATTAAATTTCCTTTTTTCTTTATCTCTCCTTCTTTCTGTATTTGTTTCCTGCAAGTTCCAACTGTTGTAGACAGTCAACTTCCACACAATAAACCTATATATACTCTGGTATTCTTCAGGGTCCTGCACCATCGTCAACTCATCTTTTTTTATATAAAACTAATGGCCTTCTGTCTGTCAATTCATCACCTACCTATTCTTATACTTATGATTTCGTTTTGAATTTATTCACACCACCCTTTTATTTGTTTTGTATTGGACCATCATTCGACCTTGTATGTAGTACATATCACATACTTGATGTGGTTCTATTGATTTTGCTCTAATAAGTAGGTTGATTCTAGAACTTTTTGAATTCTCAACTCTCCTACTCTCATTTACTCTCAGATCTTTTCGGACTGTCGAACTATGGCTTAATTTATCTTTTACTGTTAATATTACAGTTGGGAATAGTCCTTTGAATTTTCAATACTTCACATTTCATTACACCTTTCATTTTAAACATATTCAGATCTTCCCTTTTACTTCTCTCGTTATCTTATGTACATTTGCGAAGATTCTATTCATACACAGCATTCGTTGGAAATTTTTCCTCATAGAAGAAGGTATGCGACTAGAAAGTTCAAAATAACAATGGCTGTTTTAATTGGACAGGGATATAACAGTTTAACTACCAAAAATAAATTAGAGTCAGTGAATGCAGATGAGTTGAAAATTGGAAAAACTTTTTACCTTCTCAAGAAGAATTATGCAGGTGGAACCAAACATAAATAGTAATGCATGCTTTGTAGAGCTATGAACGTCACCGCACTACAGAACAAATAATTGGTTGGATATGAAGCAGTTTCGAGTACGTCTCGAAATAGCAAATTAGAATCTTGTTTAATAAGATTATCAAAGTGATCCTTCCAACGTCTTAAGAAAGATTACGAGAAAAAAATAAGGAAAATATTAAAGACCGATGAAGAATTTAGTTAATGAAAAGTATAAACAGAATGGATGATGAAACAAAACCTTGAAGAATATCACTGTAGACTGATTTAAAGTTTAACTGCTTGCACTAAAGAATCTTTGTTTACTGTTCAAATGTTTAGGAAGAATTGAATTTTTGCATAAATTTTAAATTCATATTGATTTCGTGCCCTAGAAGCATGAACTGTGAACTTTGAAGCATGATTTATATTAATAAATATTTTACAAAATGTAAGTAAATGTACCGCATATTCCATCAATTTCTCTTTAGTGTCTATCATTATTGTAAATTTCTCTTTGTGCTATATTTCTTTCCTCAAGTTTCTTCTGTATCTTTTATTTTCCTAAATACTTTAAATTATTCTTTCAAAAAAAATAATATTATTATTTTTATTATTATTATTATTATTATTTTTAATGTCTTAATTAATATTTATAACTTTATATTTCAATTTCAACAAGTTAAAATCACTTTACAACGCCTCTTTTATTAAGAAGAACACCTTAAATTTGCTTAATCAAAAACAATCATTTGATCGAAGTAAATTATTTATTTTTTTTATTTTTTTCAGATGAGTTTGTCTGTCGTTTTTGGGTCGTGGTTCATTTCAGTGACTTTTTACTTCTCCCTTTTTTTATCCTCGCCAAATTTTTTCTTCAATACAAACAGTGGAGCGTGTGAAGTATTTCCTTCCAGTCATGCTCGATTAACGTTCGCCGGTTGCTTTCTTTATTTTCCCACTACTATGGTAATATATATATATATATATATATATATATATATATATATATATATATATATATATATATATATATATATATATATATATATATATATATATATATATATATATATATATATATATATATATATATATATATATATATAATATATATAATATATATATATATATATATATATATAATATATATATATATATATATATATATATATATATTATATATATATATATATATATATATATATATATATATATATATATATATATATATATATATATATATATATATATATATATATATATATATATATATATATATATATATATATATTATATATATATATATATATATATATATATATATATATATATATATATATAGTGCGTGCGTGAGTGTGTGTGTGTGTGTAATATTTGAAAATTATGCTGATTTCTATTTTAATAATTTTGGTGGCAAAAAAAGTCGGACTAGGAACTTTAACTTTAGATCATTAATTTTTATTTAATAATTTGAAGTTATTTTGTTTTTAAAAGTTCGCTCTTGAAAGGCATTGCCTCATTCAAGGAAGGGGATTTTCCAGGATGTTTTTTTGCTATTATTCGCATGAGAGATCGAACTAGAGACTTCGAGCACGTGAGTCAGTTACTTTAAATTTTTGACAGGTATAATTATAATGTTAAATTATTTACAAAAATTTTATGATCTTTACATATAAGAAATTTTTATCTTGTAAAATAGTTCATTTTTTTATGGGGGGGAAGGGTGGTTTACTAGCTCTGACGTACTAAAATTTCTCCCTGTACGTTGTTTTCATGTGAATCTGTGAATATAATTGATTGTTCAAAAGATGAATTTATAGATAAAAATATTTTTACGTTTCTTATCAAATTAAGAGTAGAATTTGAAAAAATTATTATATCAGTGACAAATAACCCGAAAATCCTTTTTTATTTATTTTTTTAATTTTTTTCATACGTCCGATTGTAATTTTTGTTCCTCAGATAATGATGTACTGTTACGGAACCGCCTTCCACACCGATACAAATACTATTCATAGGTTAGTTGGAGCAATTGTAACGGCTCCGCAACTTGTGCCTGGAACGGCCATGAACCCGGTTTGTGTTTAATTCTCTTCTATTTACTAATGATGAGATTCAAGAAATTTACCTATTATTATTATTATTATTATTATTATTATTATTATTATTATTATTATTATTATTATTATTATTATTATTATTATTATTATTATTATTATTATTATTATTATTATTATTATTATTATTATTATTATTATTATTATTATTATTATTATTATTATTAATAATAAGTTTTTGAGTGTCCGTAATTATTATTATATATATATATATATATATATATATATATATATATATATATATATATATATATATATATATATATATATATATATATATATATATATATATATATATATATATATATATATATATATATATATATATATATATATAGTGGTGGGGCGACTAAGAATTTTTTGACAATGATGACTATAGTAAATTTGAGCATAACGATGACGATGAAATTTAAAAATATATTTTAAAAATTTTCATTATTTTAATGACTTTAATAATTTTGTAATAAGGAATAATTCTTTTATTCAAATATGTAAATACATGTAATTTTAATATAGAGTATAATACAGAGTGTCCCACTCAGTCTCGACACCAGATATGCGCTTAAAGAAATTAAAGTAGTTAATATAAGTTAATAAAATTTGCTGCGATCAAATTCTGGTATGTGAGAATCGTACAGATATTACAACAAGTGTTGAACTGATCGCCATTAGCATCAAGGAAATGCCTGCACAAGTTTTTCCATGTAAGGAAAGGTGTCGCAAACATATTGGGAGTCACAGCGTCAGTTCCCTGCCAAATGTCTTTTAGTTACATGAGAATGCGTTGTTTGGTGGGATACACTTTTCCTTTCAGCATGCTCCATAGGAAGAAATCCGCAGGGTTAAGGTCAGGCGACCTTAGTGGCAAAAGTCCCTTGGAAATGATCCCGATCCTTAAATTAGGATTTAATTTTTTTACACACGGACGTTGGATGTGTGAAAAGTGACGCCATCCTGTTGAAAATAGCCAGTACGAAGTTCCTCGTCATCCAGATGATATACGAACTCGTTGAAGATGTTCAAATGAGTACTTTGATATCTATAAGCGCATATCTGAAGCCGAGAGTAAGTGGAAAAGTTATAAAATCCTAGTTTCCACCCTTTCAAGAAGAGTTGCATATGTGGAACCACCCTAGAAATGCGATGCATCCTTTGTGTAAAGGTGAGCACGTCCCAATGAAAAGTAAACAACTGTGGTGGTATAAAAAGTTCCGAAGGTGCCATAGAACACCCAACTTCTTAGAAGCTTTTTGTTTCAGAGAGAGAGAGAGAGAGAGAGAGAGAGAGAGAGAGAGAGAGAGAGAGAGAGAGAGAGAGAGAGAGAGAGAGAGAGAGAGAGAGAGAGAGAGAGAGAGAGAGAGAGAGAGAGAGAGAGAGAGAGAGAGAGAGAGAGAGAGAGAGAGAGATTATTAAGAAGTATTGAGATGCACTTTTTTAAAGAAAGTGTTGCAGTTGTTAGGAAGATTATGTCGAGTAATTTATCTTAATTAATTAAATTTTTTAAATATTCCTTGACAAATTAAGTAATATGTGAAGATTAGAAGTCAGTTTTTCCAACTCCATTCTTATCACAGTGGCAAATTGCTAGCAATTATTAAAGTGGCAAATTGCAAATAAATAATTATTACTTTCATTGAAAGTAATAATGAAAGGTAGAGTTTTCAACATAAGAGTATATAGAAGAGGAAATGATAGACAGAAAATCTTTAATGGAAAGAAGGAAAAAGTTGGTGACAAAATTGAAGCCTGAGAAATATCACTATTGATAGATTTGAAGGATAAACGATGATCAACTAAATCATCAGGTTTAAAATGAATATAAAGGATATCAGAGTGAAGGACAAATATCGTATTGTGGAAGTTTATAAATGAAACCTTTGTGATAGACTATTGAAAACTTCCTGTATGCCTTGCACTACAGCAAAGAATTCATCGAAATACCGAAGAGTCAGAAAGAGGAGAAAGATCACCAGGCAAACTTTCTTAACTGAAGTCATACAGACGATAAGAAATAATAGGATTTGAGATGTTCCTAAAGCTCTCAGTTTCGAAAACGCAGAGGTGGAAGCCATAGTTAAGGGTTGATGAGGGTCCACCTTCATTTTGAAACACACTGAATGAGCCCACGTTTCCAACTGGATGGAGAGTTCTTAAAGGTTAGGCAGAGATGAAACAGTTTACCAGACCAAGGTGCAAGCACGGAAGCATAAGTTTTGAGAACAACAAAAGGAATACATCAGAAATAAATAACTTCTTTAGAAGAAAGTACAATATTAGGCATATACAAATTGGAGGGAGGTAGGGAAGGAGTTACAGAACAATAATCTAGAGTGAAATGTGAAGTACTGATTTCAGCGAATAGTTGAAGCCTTAGCAAAAGGTAAGACAGCAGTGGTGCGGTCAGAAAAACAAGATGCGGAAAAGAGGAAGAAGCAGTTTGAATTGACATTTTTTGAAGATTGCCAGAAAAAAACGCGATGAAAAAGATTCAGAAAGATTATTGTATATCCTACGGAGAAGAGGTTTTAGTGTGACGAAGAATATATTTTTCATTAATCTGGGATGAAATATAACTTGTGTGAGTTTCTAAACTTTGAAGACGAGAGTAGTTATTGAAAGCAGTGTTCCTGCGTCAGAAAGCACATAAGCAAGCAGAGTTAAAGCAAAGTTTTTTTGTTTTAATTAAAGTCAAAGAATGCGCTTTACACACTTCGAGAGAACCCTTCCACTGAATCAGTATTCATTTTGCGGGAATTCAAAATAGTATGTCCACAAGTCTGACCAGTCAGCAGCACCGAAGTGACAAATACGTTTCCTTTGTAGTATACAGTGTCTTTCCTTCGGAAGACGAAGAGATAGAAAAAAAAATACAGGGAGAAGGTGAAATAGTATAATAAAGAGAAAAATTGGGAGTCTAGAGTGTTTAGTTCTTTTACAAGACGATCAGGAATATGTATAGAAATCTACACCAGCAGCTTGAGGTTATTGTTCATGTTAAAATGGAAGGCTAGTTACCAGTTGTGTTTGGAGAATTAGAAAAAAACCATTGGCTGCGGCGAACATTGAAATCAAAATGGATGATGATTTCAGAGAAAGTGAAAGACTGGAGCATATGCTCAATTTTTGAGTTTAAGCAGTCGAAAATTTTAGAATAGTCAGTTGAGTTTGTAGACAAATATACAGAACTGATAAATTTGATAGTAAATTAAATTAGCGTTAGCCAAATTCTAGAAATTCAGAAGACTTCGAATCAGACACACTAGAACAAACAACGTCATTGCGTACACATTCACAACAACCGCCTTTCTTATTCTTACTTCACAAAGTGAAAACCAAAAGTGAAGTAAGAGTTTTAAGGCAAGAAAAAAATTGAAGAATGTCAGTTTGTAAGGCGAAAGCTTCATAGATCCCACTCTCTCAAGAAGAGCTGAAAATACGGAACCACCATAAACCACCATGCCAAGAAAAAGTTCTAAATTCACTTTGGAAAACTCAACCAACCTCTTTGAATTTTGGTTTTTGAGAAAATAAACAGTGTGACCTAGAAAAGGTCACTAGAATATGAAACGGTAAGAATATTAAGGACAAACGAAAAGAGTTGTGTATTTTCAATATACTCATATATATATATATATATATATATATATATATATATATATATATATATATATATATATATATATATATATATATATATATATATATATATATATATATATATATATATATATATATATATATATATATATATATTATATATATATATATATATATTATTATATATATATATATATATATATATATATATATATATATATTATATATTTTTTAATATTTAAATTTATGAAAAATAAATAATTTATGCATTATAAATTTTGTCAAGGCTCAATATCGCAGCTGATGCGCGTCTGTTATGAATCTGCTCACAGTAATCGATCATTTTAAGAGATTTCGGGAAAAGAATTTTATATTTTAATAAAAATTTTTTCCTAAAAGGCTAGAATTAATGTGTTCTCAATTTAAATTACTTTTAACGTTTAGGAATAAGCAATTTTAGCCCGAAATGTCCTTTCACTTATTTGGTAATTTGTACGTAATTTATTTGTTATTAGATGTAAATGTTTTATTTTTTTTTTTTTTTTATTTTTCGTTTAGGTTGTTGTTTCAGAAAGAGGTTATCAGCTTCGAATGAGCCGAGTCATGGCAGTTCTTTCTTTGTCCTTTGTTATTCTAATAACTCCTTGGACTTTAAGACAAATTATTGCTGCCTGTACTAATTACAGGGTGAGTATATATATATATATATATATATATATATATATATATATATATATATATATATATATATATATATATATATATATATATATATATATATATATATATATATATATATATATATATATATATATATATATTGTAGATGCTTTAAATCCTGTGTTTATAATTTACATCTGGTAGATGCTTTAATAAATTCTTTTCTTTACATTTGAGAATCTGTGATTATTTAAAATAATAAGAAAGCTTTGAAAAATATTAAAATTGAATTTATTTTTGAAAAAGTATCTTAAAATATAAGGTACTTCTATTGTATTCAGCTATTGATAATCCATAATATATTTACTTTATTAACTAAAGGCAGTAAATACTCGAGTTAAAACAAGTGTGACTAATTGGTGAGCCTTTAGAACAAATGGTTGAAGCTAATCTTCCACCCAGGGGAAAAATGATACGACCATTCTTCTATCTACTTTATAATGAAAAGAAATTGATCCACCATTCAGAAATATAGAAGAAATAAAAGAAATACTTCAGTTCTAGAACAGGGCAAGGATTCCAACTTCAGCAGATTACAACTGCATTAAATGTATCGAGAAGGTACATCAAGAATGGAGAATCGTTGCACAAAAATCGCGATCGATAGTCAGCTGCGAAGCTGCTTAATGAAAAGCCATTAATCTGAATGACCTATACGACGTTGCTCACGTTGAAGCTTTTTAACTTATTAAGAACGAAAAAGACAAAGCTTTTTTGATGGCTCAGCGCCAGTAAGGAAGACCTGGATGTATAGTAGGAATTAATAAGAAGTTGGCAGTTCTTGAACATCGCACTCAGAAAAGAATCTTAGAGAGTTTCTATTGGCGCCAGAAATCAGATTCAGATATTTTGTACTTTTCAACGACCGTTACGTTAGAATCAAGTATCAGTAATAGTAGCGAATCTGAAGACTCCACCTTTGAATCTGTTCAAAATGCGTCCACATCTAATCCTAGTAAGAGATTAAGGAAGAAATCGAGCATGACATCTGGGATTCCTGACAGTCTTAATCGAACACGGACATCAAATCGAGAAGCTGCTCATATT
>SEYY01001274.1:35000-50471 GCA_009176605.1 Armadillidium nasatum
GTAAAGAAAGAATTTTTTTTTATTATTATTATTATTAATTTAAAATAAAACGAGTTTTATGTGTATTCTTTTAAATGTGAATTTAATAGAAAACCCGGGGTGTGTGAAAAAAAACTTGTTAGGTATTTGGATTAAAATGAATTTCATGTTTCTGGAACGAAAAAGAACAGTGTAAGGTAATATCTTTTGTGAGAGTAAAATCGTTTAAGAGTATTTGTAATTGCTAGTTAGGCAAGTGGTAATACAAATAAATGTTGTGATTATTTGTTTGACATTTATTTATGTTTATTCTTCATATTGGTATATGAAGTGTTCCCCCCCCCCATCCTGTGAGTAAATTTGTTTGGTGAGAATTCCTTGGGGTGGTAGGGTTTGAGTTTTTTGGTGGGAGAGGAGGAGGTGGTGCAGAAGCTGGAGGTGGAGGTCTGGCAGGGGGTCTGGGTGGAGGAAATGGGGGTTCGCCGGTACCTCGAGGCATATTTTGTTTAGGGGGTAAAACCCAAGTTTTGCTACCCAATGTGATGGTTTCGGAAGGAGTGTTTTGTGATTGTGGGGAGGATGCAGTGGAAGAAGGAAGTGAGCTTTTCTGTGGGCCTTGTGTTGGGTGTTGAAGTTGATGCTGCTTCATCTGACTGCGTAAAGTCATGGGAAAAGATTGAGGTATGTGTTGGTAAGTGATTGGTGGTTTATAACTGGGATCAAGGTGTTTGTGATCAGGTGGTGTGGGTGGAGATGTATCTTGGTCGGAAGGAGGAGGATCTTCAGGTGCTATATTGTGGGGAGGAAGGGTAGAATGGGATGTGGTTGTTTTAGGTGGTGGGGACAAAAGACGTGGTGGTGAAGGGAATATATCCAAGGTAGGTGAAGGGGTGGGTAAATGAGAATGAGATGTTGGTTGAGGTAGAGTGGGTGAAAAGAGGGTTGTTCGAGGGTGAGTTTTAGAATGTGGAGTGTGAGTAGGAGAAGTGGGTATGGTGGAATGATCGGGTTCTTGCGGTTGGTTATGAGGAGGTAGTGTGTGTTGTGAAGGGCGAATAGAGGAGGGATATGGGAGTAGGATAACTCTTGGTGGAGGATTGATACGTGAAGACGTGTGAGGGTGGGGTTGAGGTTTTGGTTGATCTGGAGCAGATGGTAGTGGAAGTATCGCGGGGGAAGATTGGGGGCGATTTTGACGTTATCTGTGTGCACAATAAATATTCTTTTAAATGTGAATTTAATATATATATATATATATATTATATATATATATATATATATATATATATATATATTATATATATATATATATATATATATATATATATTATATATATATATATATATATATATATATATATATATATATATATATATATATATTATCTATATATATATATAATATATATATATATATATATTATTAATAATATAAAGAGAGACAGATAGATAGAAAGATGATACATTTGCAAACCTTTTAACCATATACGTAAAATGATGTTTCTTGGCAAGAAATAATATTTTTCTCTCTTTCTCTCTCTCAATCGCAATAAAAAAGGTTTGCTGCGGAAATGTTCTTTTGGAAAAATGGGATGAAGCCCCTTCTGCACCCCCCAGTACGGAAACTCAGCTTAATAACCTTAATAATGATGCTCCAAAAAAAGCAAGCACAGCTTCTCGTAGCCTCACAGCAACTCCTCGACATCAAGCCAATGGTCGGCCTCCGACGCTTGGCGCAGAGCAACAACACGGTGGATCTCTCGACTTGGAAGCAGCGGGAGAAAAGTTTTGGGGGGAGGTAGGTCAAATCCTTCAACTCATTTTTACAAATTTTATTCATATATATATATATATATATATATATATATATATATATATATATATATATATATATATATATATATATATATATATATATATATATATATATATATATATATATATATATATATATATATATATATATATATATATATATATATAATATATATATATATATATATATATATATATTATATATATATATATATATATATATACGAAAAGAGAATTGGTGGAGGTTGCTAGAAGGGTGTAAGGTGAAGAGGATAGGGTTCAGTATGTGTAAAGAGAGTGAGTGGTATAATGAAGAGTGGGGAATTTGTTGAAAAGGAAAAAAAAGCCTTTAACACTTATTGTGAAAGAAGGAGGATAGAGATTAGGAGGTGCAGAGGGAGAAGTGTATTGGAAGTGAAGAGAAGCTGGGCAGAAAGCTAGCAAAAATTTGATGGAGAGAAGTAAAATGTTTGGAAAAAAATAAATAGGGTGGAGTGAGTAAAGGAGAAGGATAATGAGTTAATCCAAGGTGAGAGAGATGTAGGAGAGAAAGGGAGAAGTTATTTTAGTGAATTATTGAATAGAGGTAGAGTGATTAGAGAGAGGAGAGCGGTCAGGAATAACGGGGAGGTAGTGACTGCGAAGAGGAGTTGAATATTAGTAGGGAGGAGGTGGAAGTAGCGATAAAAGAGGTAAAAATGGAAAGTCAGCAGAGACGGACTGTGTATATTGAAAGATGATAAAGGAGGGAGCTGGATAGGTGGTTGACTGATTGGTTAGAATGTCTAAGTGTTCATTGTGGAGAAAGGAGAGTGTCTCAGGAATTTCAGTATGCTTGTATAGCAGCGCATTTGTATAATTTATAAAGGGATAAGATCGTGTGTAAAATTTATAGTGGGGATAAATCTGCTTAGCGTGTTAGGAAAGATTTATGGGGGGAGGGGGTATTAGTGACAAGAGTGAAAGAATTGACAAAAAAAGGGGATGGGAAAGGAACATGGGTTTTTTACAGTGAGTAGGGAATGTGGGGACCAGTTGTTTACACTGAAAGTGATAGGTGAAAATTGCGTAAAAATGGTAAAGTGGGGTATGCATGTTTTGCAGATTTGGAGAAAGCGTATAATAGGGTATGTTGGAGAAAGTTGTTCAAGGTATTGATGGAGGAGTGGAGATTGAGAGGAAGATTATTGAAAGGTATCAAAAACTTTTATAAAAAAAAATTGTAGAGCGAGGGTGTCGGTGAAGAGGAGAGCTTACCGATTGGTTTAACGTAGGAGTGAGGTTGAGACAGAGGTGTGTAATGTAACCATGGTTGTTTAATTTGTTAATGGATGATGCACGTAGTTAGGGAAATGGAAAGGTATTAGGTTAAGAAGTGTGGAGTGTGAATGGGAGGTGAATGTCTTGCAGTTTGCAGATGATGTGGTATTGGTGGCAGAATCTGGGGAAAAGTTGAGAATGTTGGTGAGAAAATTTGTGGAGAAATGCGCAAACAAAGGATTGAGAACAAATCTAGCAAAAAGTAAAGAAATGAGGATTAGGGTTGGGATGAGGTGGTGAAAGGGGAGGAATGGGAGTGTTTGGAGGTAGTGCAACAATTCAAATATCTGAGAATATTGGTGAAGGGAAAAGGGAGAATAGAAAAGTAAATAATAAATAGAGTGGTAGAATAAATGAAAGTGATGAGGGAACTAAGAGAAGTATGGAAGAAGAGAAGAATACCGAAAGAAATTAAGGTATGAATGTTTGAGTGTATGTGTTTTCTATCTGTAATGTAATGGTGTGAAACATGGACGATGAATGCTCAGGAGATGAAAAGATTGGATGTGTTTAAGATGAAGGGATTGAGAGCAGAGCGATAAGTGGTTTGAGAAGGGCAGTTTGAATCAGAAACGAAAGAACATGGAAGATGTGGGGGATGGAGAAGGGGTATGAGGGATAGACCAAAGAAGAGTGAACTAAGGTAGTTTGGATATGTGCGTAGAATGGATGAGGGAAAGATAGCGGGAAGAGTTCTTAAATCCGAGGTTGAGGGAGGTAGAGAAAGATTAAAGGCAAAGTGGAGGTGGATTGATGGAGTGAGGGAGATTTTGGGAGGAAAGGGTTTGAGTTTGGAAGAGAGCAGGAGAACTGTGTAGGACAGAGAGAGTTGGTGAGGGAGGTGAAAGGTGAGGTGTATGTGTGCGTGTGTGAAGGAATTGTGGCGGGCACTACTCCACTAGAGTTGGGAAAGGTGGAAAGCGAATATTATATATATATATATATATATATATATATATATATATATATATATATATATATATATATATATATATATATATATATATATATATATATATATATATATATATATATATATATATATATATATATATATATATATATATTACAATAAAAATAATAAAAAGGAATAGGCAAAATAAGCAAACCTGGTGATGTAAAGTAATATAGAGATTAATTTTATTTGTAAAAATTACTCTGAATAATTAGAAGTTGAAATATTTATTGTTTATATTTTCCTTGTATATATATATTTTTTTAGCTTGCATGCTAGTGTATAAGTAGGACATGTAGTGCTAACATGGATGACTTGTCAGAGTTCCAAAAAAGTATAATAATAATAATAATAATATATGTGGTATTATCCATGGTGTATTCTACTTTATTGCTGTCACTTTGATATCTTTTAGTAAGTTCGAATGTAAATTTAAAAACCAAATTGTTACCTACTTCACCTTTAAAGAGCTTCATTCTAAATGAAAGCGACTCCATACAAAAAACTTCACTATAAAGCTTGAACAATTAAAATATTTATTGTTAGAAAACGAATAATAATAATAATAATAATAATAATAATAATAATAATAATAATAATAATAATAATAATAATAATAATAATAATAATAATAATAATAATAATAATAATAATATAATAATAATAAATAATAATAATAATAATAATAATAATAATAATAATAATAATAATAATAATAATAATAATAATAATAATAATAATAATAATAATAATAATATATGTGGTTATTATCCATGGTGTATTGTCCTTTATTGTTGTAACTTGCTTTGCAGATCTTGGAGCGAGCTGTTTCGTCAACATCACTTCATAACGTTAACAGAGTCCACAAAACGCCAAAAGAAAGCAATCACTACGCTGTTTCTTCCTTTGTTGAAATTCCTCGCGAATTCCGAATTAAATGTGATCTTCATCCAATGGGAATAAGACCCGTTTAATGTCTAATTATTTCTTATTCTTATTTCATAATTATTTGAAACATTGTATAATATTATGCACAATTTAAAGCAGTTTAAGTAAAAACATTTCACTCATATATAAATTAAGATTAGTCTAGTATTCTTATATATATATATATATATATATATATATATATATATATATATATATATATATATATATATATATATATATATATATATATATATATATATATATATATATATATATATATATATATATATATATATATATATATATATATATATATATATATATATATATATATATATATATATATATATATATATATATATATATATATATATATATATATATATATATATATATATATATATATATATTTATTATATTATATATATATTATTATATATATTTTATTATTTATATTTTTTAATATAAATATTTTCCTTTTTTTTTTTTTTTTTATTTAATTTTTATATTATTATTATTATTATATATATTATTATTATTATTATTATTATTATTATTATTATTATTATAATTTATTATTATTATTAAGCCTTTCCATAATCAGCATTCATAAGCATCTATTCAATGGGCATTAAAAAATATAAAGTGAAATCATAAGGGAACGTAAACATGAGATTGAAATGGTGTGAATAACATTTCTAGCAAAGTTTTAAAAGGTTTAGGAAGAAGGAAGCAAACTCAAAATATTCGCAATTAGAAAGTAAGAAACGTCTTATATTATTAATTATTTAATTATTAGAGATGTTTTTTGGATATCAGTTAATTAATTATAAGGCTTATATTATGGAATATTTATTTTAGTTTAGATTATCATCATAAAAAAAATAAAAATTCTTAAAAAAAAAAATTCTATAATATATATATATATATATATATATATATATATATATATATATATATATATATATATATATATATATATATATATTATATATATATATATATATATATATATATATATATTATATATATATATTATATATATTATATATATTATATATTTATTATATTTTATATTTTTTTATATTATTTTTTTTATTTTATTATGTATTATTTTATAGTGCTAATATTTTAATATAGGTTTTCTTTCTTTAAAAGATAGTTTGTATTTTGTGAAATATATATATATATTATATATATATCATATATATATATATATATATACTTTATATGGTATTTATATATATATATATATATATATATTATAATAATATATCAAAGTTTCTTCTTCAGAAGTGCGAAAACTTTTCTTGTCAACTTCTCACTTTCAATAACGTTATAAATATTAAATTTTAAAAATGTTAATTTTGTTGTTAAAAATGAATAATTCTATTATTTGAAATGCTTTGTAGTTTCTAACATTTATTTTAAGTCGCATATATTTATGCTGTAAATTTTGTAAATTACTTCACATTATAATAAAAATCTTCAAAAACTTTTTAAATTATTCAAAAAATTATTTTATTTTTAGATGTTCTTATGAAGCGAGTCTTTTTCTTTCCAACGTTATCAAGATACTCTTGTGAAGTTTTTTGTAATTTAGTCACAATCCTTTCCTGGTAGTTCGTTTCGGTTAAAGTATTCCCTAAATGTTGCTCACACTACTTCCTTTTAGGAAAAGACTTGATAGTCAAAAAATATTTAATCCGGATTTTTTTTTATTTGCTTTCAATTTCATTGAAATGTTGCAGAAATCAAAAATTTTTTTTTTAATTATATGAAAATATAATTTATCAAATTTAATGCATGTGTATTTGTATACCTGGGCCCTATATTATTTAAATATGAGATATTGAGTTTTACCTCATAATATAATTTTTTCTCTCTTTTCGTGGGAGGTAGGTTTCAGCAATGTGTGAAATAGTCTGTTATAAAATAATACGAAGGTTAATAAGTTAATCAAAGAAGAGTAAACAATCTAAGTGAGATATATGATTTTTATTTGAATGCAAGTTTTTAAAATTTTACTTATTTGCATAATTGTTGATGAGAAAGATTAGAAAATGACTGCTTCCCTTTTTGGTTTTATCTAAATATTTGACATTTGTTTCTAAGAAGTATAATCTATCTGAGGTGTGAAATTTGCATCAAAGTTTTCTGACAGAATTGTAACAAGTTGGAATAGAGTAAGAGATAAAAAGAATACATACTTTATGTTGTGTTATGGATTACCAATGTGTTATTTTTTATCGTGAAAAACTTTATCATGACCTTCATTTTGGATCTGAAGCTTTTAACTACTATTATTAACCATTCATTATAAAGGTTTCAGAGAAAATTTTAATTACAGTTTGAAAATTGTGATTACCAAACTGCCTATTTGTAAATAAAAAGTAATAGTAATATTATTATTATTATTATAATTTTTTGAAGGCCGGGAGAATAATTTCTTTTAAAAGACAACATTTTTTCTAACATCCTGTTAGGATTAAATGGTAGTAGTTTCGTAAATTTTAGTTTATGATGATATAATTAACGTTTAATATAAATTTAACCCTCTTGGCGTCAGTAATCAGAAATTATACAAAAAAAGAGAAATATAGAAACATCAAAAATTCATTAACAAAAAGGTGTAAGTATGGAGTATGATTACCTTTGTTCCCCTTGCCACATTGTTTATATACAGGATGATTCAGAGAGACGACTGTTAGCACTGAGTGACATATAGAAATCTGCTCTCGCCATCTTGCCATTTAGTATTTATCGTGAAAACTTGGAATGGTGAGCAACGTGGTTTTGCTATCAAAGCTTTTTATAAAAACGATAAAAGTGGGGAGGTTTCGCGTAGAGGATTTGTACATCATTTTAATTTCAGACGACATGATCGTGCTCCATCAGCACATGTAATTAATTAACAGATGAATACGTAATTTTAAGAAAACCATTTAACCAGTGAAAAAAAAACATCTAGTCGAGGCGATGTGCGAACTGTTCTTATGATGGAGAATATCGAGACTGTTCGAACTGCTGCCATAAGAAGTCAACATCGTTCAATTCGACATTATGCAAAGTCTTTAAAGTTGCATAGTTCAAGTTTCCGAAGAATACTAGTACAGGATTTACCATCAGCATAAGTTGCAGATAGCTCTCGAATTGGAAACTCTGTTGCCATTTAATTGTTGTCACTGTTGTCAAAAATACAATTTTGTGAACGAATGATTGTAAAGATAAACGAAGACAATAAGTTTTACAAACTGAAGATGTCAGACGAAGCCCATTTCCACCTTAACATTTTCGTTATTGGGCAAACGAATATCCTACTTGGCTACATCAACTCCCGTTACACAGCAACAAAGATACCGTTTGATCTTTATTTCTTTAAAGATGAGGATGGCCAAGAGATTATAGTCACGTTGGTTCGGTAATCGGTTCGTCGCCATGCTTGAAATCCTTTTTACCTAAAAACTACAGATATTTCCGCAAATTGACAATGCCTGGTTTCAACAACGGATCAACGTCACGCACAGAAACGGTTATCGACAGCTGCTTTGCTCCAATTGTTTGGCAAACAACTAATTTCGAGAAACGGAGACATTTATTTCATGACCTCTCAGATCCGATTTGTGAACGTGCGAAAAGCAAAGTGTACTGAAGTCGATCTGCTACAACTGAAGCACTAAAAAGGCAAGTTTCGAAAAGCAATTGCAGAAATTCTTGTATTAATTTTACTTTGAACCACGAACATTTCACGAAGAGACAGCAGAAATGTTTGCGCAGAGATAGATCTCACCTGCAAAATGTGATCTTTAAGAAATAAGTTTTGTGAATGTATTGATAAATGACACTCTATGTATATTATTAAGGAAATGATAAAAGCTCACCCAAGACCAACTTAAAGCAAATCTCTTTGGTAGTAGCAAACTTAAGTGAGATTTAAATGGTGTAAAGAAAAACGTTTCATAACAATAAAAAAAAAAAATATAAAAATCCATTTTATAACCTGAATTGGTTTATATATATATATATATATATATATATATATATATATATATATATATATATATATATAATATATATATATATATATATATATATATATATATATATATATATATATATATATATATATATATATATATATATATATATATATATATAATATATATATTATAAGAGGGAAATTCAAACACCACTTTCACATTTAATTTCATATAATAATAAATAAACAACTGATAAAAAGGTTTCTAAATTTGTCATAGTTGAAAAAAAAATTAAAATTAAGCTATACATGTTCATTTAGAAAGTATAAAAATATATATATATATATATATATATATATATATATATATATATATATATATATATATATATATATATATATATATATTATATATATATATATATATATATATATATATATATATATATATATATATATATATATATATATATATATATATGCACAATTAAAGGATAAGGAATTCAGTTTTGAAGGTTGCTTTATTTTTCAAAGAAAGATAGTTAGATTGTAAAACGTTGCAAGTAAGTGATAAACTTTGCACTTTCAAAGGTTAGAGGAATTATGTCTTTCTACTTCAAGTTTCCGATTTACTCACTATTTTTAATCGAACTAAAAGAACTACTTTTATTTATGGTGAAGATGAAAATTCATTATCAATTGAATCGACAGAAATATTTAAATTTGCTTTATAAAGTGAATCTTTTAAGACATGTTTCAACGCGTGCAATTCAGCCATAATTTTCACTCTCTTCTGTGTGAAAAATTATATTTTCTATTTTATTCAGCATTGACTACTAATAGTTTTAAAGGGAACAACGATGAATAATCGTATGAAGAAAATCATGCTAATATATTGCTAAAAATATATTCAGTAACTATAATGGCATGATTTTCAGTTACTAATTTTGATTTTGTTTAAAAATTAAATTTAGGTTTTTCGTTTTGTGAATTATATAATTTTTTCCTCCTCGCTTTTATTCATACAGTCTTAAATATTTTAAGGTCTCCTCTGAAGGGAAAAAGCTGGAGGACTACAAGTAATTCATCGTCTAGCGGAGAACAAATTACCTATTTAGATAGAATCAAAATCTTTTCCAGAATGTGTAATGGACAGTTGCAACTCTTTGAAAAGTTTTGTCTGGAACGAAATAGTAAATATTGAGTTGCAACAATTTTAAATTTTAACAGAAAACATAAAAGCTCTTTCTCTTTACAAAGAAAATCTATAGAGGTTTACTTATTAATACAAACATGAATTGAAGAATGTACAGGGTGATACCAGTTTGGGAGGATAAATTTTTGGGGGCGATTCTTCCCTATAACCAACAAAAATGATCCTATAAACATATATATATATATATATATATATATATATATATATATATATATATATATATATATATATATATATATATATATATATATATATATAAAAAACATAGTTTTCTAAATAGAATGAAAATGTGACAGTTGTGAAGCAGCATAATACACCAGCAAGACAGAAGTATGGCATACTGACCTCCATGAAAATTAAAATAGGTGTTCAAAATGCCCTCCTTATGACATATTGCAGGAGAGACACTTCGAATAATTGATTATCACATCTTTTCTAGACTCCTGCTGCGAATTCATTGCACCGGGAACGGATATCAAGTGCGCAATGTCCTTTAGATTTGCTTACAAATAAAAATCAAAGGGATTGATATAGGACAAACGCGAGGATGACACTAAATCTCCTCCACAAGCCTATCTCCCTGGGAAGAAATATCTAGATACTGCTGACAAAACATATTAAAGTGTCCTGTAGCCCCATTATGTACCACTAACATAGTTCATCGTACCTCCAGTGATATACATTTGAGAAGGATTCAAGAGTCTACATTGAAAACTATAAATTAGAGTAGGATAGTGAGATGCTAAGATAGCATGTATGGGCTGATAATTTATTAAATCTAGTAGCAAATAATGCAAGACAAAACTTTAAAGGGAAATTTTTCGTAGTACTTAAATTGTACAAATCCGTATTGGTTTTCCTCTGTATTTCTGTGATAATGATAATTTGTGCCGCCACAACCATTAATTGTTTCTACTACTATTGTTTCTTCTATGAAGAGCATTGACAAAAAAAAACTTATTATTAACGGTTTGGTGTGGGGACCGATCACATGAATTTCCGCTAGAAGAAAAATAGAAGATGAAAGACTGAACACGTTGCAATCTGTACGGATGCAATCTGTTCATGTGTAGCGAGTGCGTTTATCACCTTTCTGTTACTGATACCACGCGAACGATCAGAGTCTAAAGCTGAGGCTGAAATATCTCGCAACTTCGTGGAGATTAACTTCTACTTCTAGTGTACTAACTATGCGAAATCGTCCACCATGCGCCAGGTCATGTTCTAGTCTACTGTCTAACACAACAGCTTATCAGTTGAAACAGGTTTTATGTTGAGGCTGCTTCTTATTGGTGTATCTCTTGTTATAACCTTGAAACTACCCGACTACCAACATTCTCTCTTAGTTTCGCAAAACTTATACGATCCTGTTAGTAAATAAAATAATAAGCAATAGTAAAATTAATGCCAACATCAATGCATAATAACTAACCCAATTTATTCTTATATATTGATTACCAATGGCGATTGACGTAGAGAATGCAGTGAGGAAGGCATATATAGTCTAAGGGAAGCGTTCCATCTTCCTTATACGTTAAACAAAAAAATTTAGTGTTATAAGGTAATTCTCGTACAATCAAATAAAAATAACATATACCAAATGATGATCGATATATTGTCTGAAGTCAGACAATATATAATACTGAATGGTTTACAAAGATGTTAAACAACAAGATGAATTGCAAACAGGGCCCTTAAAACAAACGAGAGAAACCAAGAAAACACACAAGGACAGACGATAATATATAACTACCATCTGTCCTAAATAAAATAAAAATATTACGAACGAAAAATCAAAACGATACAGCACAAGATCAGTTTCACAAATAATCACAATAGATGCAAAATAATTTGCACAAATGATTTTCAAAGTAATCGAAAAATTAAAAAAAAAACAAAAAAACAAAGGATTCTGCCTAAACAAATTGGAGAAATAACTACATATGTGCTCTTACGACTCCCAAAGACTGTCTCTTTGATAGAGGGAAAAATATGGGAAGGCCTTACGGTTCTATTTCAAAAACAATGTATTTGCAAATGTATACTGTATGTCCATATGACTATTTTTCGTTAACTAAAGGAGGGGAAATATGAACCGGAAGTTTGTCCCACTTTAATATATATATATATTATATATATATATATATATATATATATATATATATATATATTATATATATTATATATATATATATATATATATATATATATATATATATATATATATATATAATATATATATATATATTTTGTTTTCAGTCATCTTCCTATCCTATTTCTGAAAGTAATAATTAACGCATATAATTTCCGTTTATTTCCTTGCTACATTAAATTTGTGGCTTGAAATAAAATTGGTAAAAGTCGTAAAGCCTGAATAACCTTATCATCTTTTTATTTTAGAAATTTGAGAAAAAAAAATGTAGAGTTAGAGGATGTTGTAAAAATGAGAATGATCATAAAATTAGCCAAAAATGGATTATATGGGAAAAGATTTGTCTCTTGGACCCAATGTTAAATGAAGTGAAAGGAAAAAAAAATTGTACAATATCAACACTTAGAAAATTATGATTTTGATAATGGATTTTTTTTACATTTTGGTCTGTTTTAAGGATTGATATGGGAGCACTGTTATATATATCACTATATATATATATATTAGAATATATATATATATATATATATATATATATATATATATATATATATATATATATATATATATATATATATAATGTGTGTGTGTGTGTAAGAATTCATAGTGGTAGGTAGTTGGACCATAAGGAAGAGGATGTATTCGCGTGAGTTCTTGGGGCAAAGAGCAAATTTTTCCAATATTTTCGCTTCCTTTGCATGGCTGAATGTATACGAAGAATGTCTTCATCCACCATCACCCTCCAAGTCTACAAGGGTATAGCGCTGAGAATAATATATATATATATATATATATATATATATATATATATATATATATATATATATATATATATATATATATATATATATATATATATATATATATATATATATATATATATATATATATATATATATATATATATTATATAGTAGTACATTATTATACCATAAAAATGTTTAAAATACTTAGTCTATAATCTACTTAAAAAAAAGTAGTTATGTAGAAATTTACAGAAAAAAAATATATTACAATTATTTACATATCCAGACTTTATATATATATATATATATATATATATATATATATATATATATATATATATATATATATATATATATATATATATATATATATATATATATATATATATATATATATATATATATATATATATATATATATATATATATATAACTTTTTTAAACCACAAATATTTAAGAAATTTAAATTTAAAAAATTTGAACTTCAAAGTATGTACAAAAAAATATTTTTGATGAAATTTACAAAAATAAATAAAAAAATAACAAAAAAAAAAATATATATATATACATTACATTAACATTAAATATGTACATAATTATTTATTATCAAAAATTTGAAGAGTACGCTCTGTTACTCGCACTGTCAAGGGAATCCAAAATTGCTGGAGGTTTGTGATCAAGTTCTCTGATACTGAGGAAAGGCATTTTGATTTCTTCTGCTCCTGAAGGAACCGTTACTGTACTCTCTTGGAAGTTGATACGAATCTGAGTTTTCTTCAGGAAATCTACTCCTAAAACAAGATCCACTGGAAGATCTCGTGCTATGCAATATATATATATATATATATATATATATATATATATATATATATATATATATATATATATATATATATATATATATATATATATATATATATATATATATATATATATATATATATATATATATATATATATATATATATATATATATATATATATATATATATATATATATATATATATATATATAATATATATATATATATATATATATATATATATATATATATATATATATATATATATAATATATATATATATATATATATATATATATATATATATACGTGGCTCAAACGGTAAAGTGATTGACTCACGTGCTTGAGGGCGCCGGTTCGATCCAACTTCGGGATCCTAGGTATATACTACCTAGAAAAGTTCCTCTCCTCGAATAGGGCAATGCCCGTGAGATGTGAACTTTTAAAAAAAAATATATATATATATATATATATATATATATATATATATATATATATATATATATATATATATATATATATATATATATATATATATATATATATATATATATATAATAATGGAACAATAAAGAATGATGTTCTTAATGAATTTAGTCAATATAGCTTGGAGAAAATAAAGTAAGCTAATTACAGTAGGTCAAACAAGCTTGTATAGTAATGATCGCCCTGTTGGCTTGCGTGGTGAAAGGTTGAGGTCAGGTTCGACCCCTTGAGAAAAACTCTCCATGAAAGTTGCCTTGTCCATGAAGAGAAGGAGACCGTGAGCTTGAAACTTTGCGTGTGTATAAAAAACAAAAAAATAAGAGTAATAGATATAATTTGATTTACGTCTATTTTTGATGTTTGGACCAACGATTATAAATTTGGCATATAAAATTATGTGGCAGAAAGTTGTTAGAAAGTGTGAGATATGGTTACTAGTTGAAAAGGGATTGCTGTAGTAAATCACTCGAGGATAATTCCCGTTAAATAATTTTCAACAGGATTTTTCTCGGAATCCTGCAGGACCAATGGGAAATCTTAAAATTCTTAATGTAATATAAAGAAAATTTTTTCAACCAGAAACTTTCCGATTGTTTTAATAGCAGGAATAGTCACGTTTGGAACTATGCGAACCCACATGCGGTATCTGTTCGACATTGCCAACAACAGTTTTCCGTGAACATCTGGGCTGGAATTGTTGACCGACATTTCCTGGGACCTGTAATCCTGCCAGAAAAGTTCCTGCAGACCGTACTTCCGAACCTTCTGGACAACGTACTGCTTGCAGGTGCCCCGGCAACTCTTGGTTCCAGCATGATGATGCCCCCCAGCACACTTCTATATTGATGCGCTGGGAGCAGCTAACCATCGACCTTGGGTAATATTAGATTGGACTTGTAGGACCTTGTTGTGTGGCAGCAGCCTTCACCTGACCTGACACCCCTGTTGGCTTTTATTCTTTGGGGTATGCATGTCAAAGGTATAGGTGTATGAAACTCCAAGTTACTTCTAGAGCTCAGTCTGATTGCCCGTATCAATGATGCATTTCACCACATCACCCAAGAAACCTGCCATGCCGACAAAGTTTGAC
>SEYY01001275.1:0-12500 GCA_009176605.1 Armadillidium nasatum
CCTAACATTGTAATTTCTTCTAAAGATGTCATTTCTGCTCTCTCTGAGCTTAACACTAAGAAGGCGTATGGTCCTGATGGTATTCCTCCTGCGGTTCTCAAAAACTTGTGCTTCTGAGCTTGCACCCTGCCTTGGTAAACTATTTCGTCTTTGCCTTTCTACTTCGATCTTCCCTTCTTGTTGGAAACGTGCGCTCATTCAACCTGTACCGAAGAAGGGGGACCCTTCTCAACCCTCTAACTATCGTCCAATTTCTTTAACCTCCGTTCTTTCTAAAGTTTTCGAATCTATCCTTAACAGGAAGATTTGGAACATTTCAATTCTTCCAATCTTATCTCTGATCGCCAGTATGGCTTTTAAAGGACGTTCTACTGGTGATCTTCTTTCCCTACTTTCTGACTCTTGGTCCTCCGCTCTTCGGGGTTTCGGTGAATCTTTCGCTGTGGCGCTAGACATATCGAAAGCTTTCGATAGAGTCTGGCACAAAGCTTTGATTTCCAAACTTCCCTCTTTCGGAATCTATCCTTCTCTCTGTGACCTCCTATCTAATTTCCTTTCTGGTCGTTCTATAGCAGCTGTTGTAGACGGCCACCGTTCCTCCTATAAATCTATAAATAGTGGTGTTCCTCAAGGATCTGTCCTTTCTCCAACTCTTTTTCTAATTTTCATCAATGATCTTCTCTCATTACTTCATCTCCTATACACTCCTATGCCGATGACTCCACCCTTCATTATTCCTTTCAATTTGAAAGACGTCCCTCCCAACAGCAGTTATTAGACGCAAGAAGGATTGCCTTGGAGCAACTGACCTCTGATCTATCCCTGATTTCAAATTGGGGCAGAGAAAACATGGTCGTTTTCAATGCCTCAAAAACTCAATTCCTCCATCTTTCTACTCGACACAATCTTCCACACAACTATGACTCTTCTTCGAAAACACTCAACTCAAACCTTCATCTGTTCTCAATATTCTCGGTGTTTCTTTTTCTCGTGATCTTCTTGGAAAGATCACATTATCTCTCTCTCTAAACAAGCTTCTAAGAGGTTGGGTGTTCTGTGGCGCCTTCGTAGTTTTTTTACGCCACCCCAGTTGCTTGCTCTGTATAGGGGTGTTGTTCGCCCCTGTATGGAGTACGCCTCGCATATCTGGGGTGGGTCCACACATACAGCTCATCTTGAAAAGGTGGAGTCTAGGGCTTTTCGTCTATCAACTCTCCTGCTCTTACTAACTCTCTCCAATCTCTTTCTTCCCGTCGAATTGTTGCGTCACTCTCTCTATATACTATCGCTATTACAACGGACATTGCTCTTCTGAACTCTCACGTCGCATACCTCCTCCACTGAGAAGGGCTCGTGCGACACGTCTTTCTACACAGTCTCATCCTTTCTCTGTCCAACTCTCCGACCCCAGACTTAACCGCTATGCTCAATCTTACATGTACTCTACTGGTAAAGTCTGGAACACACTCCCTTTATCTGTTTTCCCAACTTCCTTTGACTTGCACACTTTTAAACGCCGTGTATCGGGTCACGTCGGCAATTAGCGACCCCGAATCCGATTGCTTCCCAACTCCGGTGGATATTGGTAGGCCTTGGCCTTTGCCCACCGGAGGAAGACATAAAAAAAAAAATATATATATATATATATATATATATATATATATATATATATATATATATATATATATATATATATATATATATATATATATATATATATATATATATATATATATATATATATATATATATATATATATATATATATATATATATATATATATATATATATATATATATATATATATATATATATATATATATATATATATATTATATATATATATATATATATATATATATATATATATATATATATATATATATATATATATATAATATATATATATATATATATATATAATATATATATATATATATATATATAATTATTATATATATATATATATATATATATATATATATATATAATATATATATATATATATATATATTATATATATATATATAATTGAGAATAGCTTTAGTGGAGGTTGCGAGAAGGGAGTGTGGAGTGAAGTAAATAGGGAATGGAAGGAGGAAAAGGGGTGAATGATGGAATGTAGATTTGGGAAATATGATGAAAAGAAAGAAGGACGCCATTGACAGGTATCTGGATACAAAGCAGCCTATGGATTTGGAGGAGTACAGGGAGAGGTGTAGGGATTTGAAAAGAGAGGTGAAGAGAGCAAAAAGAAGAGTAGAAGAGGAGTGGAGCAGAAAGTAAGCAGAAAATTTTAAGGAAAGAAACAAAATGTTTTGGAAAGGGGTAAATATGATAAGGAAAGGAGGAGAAGAGAGGGGAGAGGTTTTGTAAGGGGAATGAAAGGGAAAGATGGAGAAATATTACAGGGAGAGAAGGAAGTTGGAGAGAGATGAAAAATGTACTTTAGTGAATTGTTGAAAGAAGGGAGACAGATTAGTAATGGGGGAGAGGTAGTTAGCGAGGATGAGGAGAGATATATTAGTAAAGAGGAGGTGGAAGTAGCGGTGAGAAAGGTAGGAATGGATGGCATATATATGGAGAGATGATAAAGGAAGGACCTAGAGTGTTGATTGGACTGGTTAGTGAGAATGTTTAATGTGTGTTGGAGAGAAGAGAAAGTGCCTCAGGAATGGCAGGACTCCTGTATTGTACCTATATACAAAGGAAAAGGTGATAAGATGGTGTGTAAAAATTATAGGGAGATTAGTCTGCTGAGCGTGATAGGAAAGATTTGTGTGAAGGTGTTAGTGACGAAAATGAAAGAATTGACAAGTGAGGGAATGGGTGAGGAACAAGGGGTTTTAGAGAGGGTAGGAGATGTGTGGACCAGGTATTCACACTGAGATTCATTACAGAGAAATAGGGTGAAAATAAATAAAATTGGGTTTGTATGTTTTCTGGATTTGGAAAAGCATACGATAGAGTATGCATGAGGAGTTGTTCGAAATATTAATGGAAAGGGGGTTGAACGGGAAATTACTGATGGGGATCGAAGCCTTTTATGCAATTGTAGATCAAGAGTGAGGGTGAAGAGGGAACTATCTGATTGGATTAGCATAGGTCTGGGATTGAGACAGGGGTGTGTTTTGTGGCCATGGTTATTTAACCTACTGATGGATGGTGTAGTTAGAGAAATGGAGAGAGAAGAGAAGGGTATTAGGTTGAGAAATATGGAGGGTGAATGGGATGTGAACATTTTACTTTTTGCCGATGATGCGGTGTTGGTGGCAGAATCTGGAGGGAAGTTGAGAATGCTGGTGAGCGAGTTTGAGATTGAAAGTCATTCCAGTGAAGAGTAAAGTTATAAGGATTGGAGGTGGGGATAAGGAAATGTGGAGGGAGGAATGGGGGGTGTAGAAGTGAAGGGAAGGAGACTTGAGGAGGTGGATGACTTCAAATATCTAGGAATGTTGGTGGAAACTAAGCGTGGGACGGAAAAGAAATAAAAAATAGAGTGGTAGAAGAAATGAAAGTGTTGGGGGGCCTAAGATAAGTATGGAAAAAAGGAAAAATTTCGAAAGAACTAAAGATAAGAATGTTTGAATGTATGTGTTTACCTTCTGTAATGTATGGGTGTGAAACATGGATGATAAATGCAAGGGCGAGGAAAAATTTGAATGTCTTTGAGATAAAAGGTTTGAGAGGGATATGTAAATTAAGAAGTATTCATAGGATTAGAAATGAAAGAATAAAGGAGATGTGTAGATGGAAGAGGAGTGTAGTGGATAGAGCGGAGGAGGGTGTACTAAAATGGTTTGGACATATGTGTAGAATGAATGAGGACAGAATGGTGGGCAAGGTACTTAGATCTGAGGTGGATGGGGGTAGGGAGAGGGGGAGGGGAAGGCCGAAGTGGAGATGGATGGATGGAGTGAGAGAGATTTTGGGTGGAAGGAATTTGAGTTTAGAAGAGGGTAAAAGACTTGCGGAGGACAGAGTGAAATGGAGGGAGGTGGTGGTGAAAGAGGATGAAAGGTAGGAATGGATGTTTTGTAAGGGAATTGTGGCGGGCACCATCCCACGAAAGTTGGAAAGGTGATAAATGAAATAATTAAATATATATATATATATAAATATATATATATATATATATATATATATATATATATATATATATATATATATATATATATATATATATATATATATATATATATATATATATATATATATATATATATATATATATATATATATATATATATATATATATATATATATATATATATATATATATATATATATATATATATATATATATATATATATATATATATATATATATATATATATATATATATATATATATATATATATATATATATATATATATATATATATATATATATATATATATATATATATATATATATATATATATATATATATATATATATATATATATATATATATATATATATATATATATATATATATATATATATATATATATATATATATATATATATATATATATATATATATATATATATATATATAGAGAGAGAGAGAGAGAGAGACAGAGACAGACAGAGACAGACAGACAGACAGACAGAAAGATAGACAGACAGAGACAGAGAATAAAAATGGGAGAGAAGAGAAAAAATGACAGAGAAAGAAAGTGTAAGAGAAAAACAGAATAAGAGAGAGAGAGATAGAATAGAAATAGGAGAGAAGTGAAAAAAATGAGAGAGAGAGAGAGGGAGAGAGAGAGAGAGAGAGAGAGAGAGAGAGAGAGAGAGAGAGAGAGAGAGAGAGAGATAGTACTTGACTAACCAAATGCGAATTTATTTACTTGAAGGGAAGCGTTCCCAAGGTATAAAAGTTGTCGATGACGTCTAAAAAGCTCTCTTGATTACTAAAGCCTCGTTTAAGGTTCTTCGTTACCCTTCTCAATTACGTCTCTAAGGCCTCTTATAAAGCCTTCGTTAAAGGAAAATATGAATAGAGAGACGAGACTTTAAAAAAAGAACAGATAATCCTATTAACCACACTTTGCATAAGGTACACTTTCTAATCATTTAACTTCTAAATATATACTTAAAAAAGGTTCTTACAAAAGGTCTTAGCAGCTTCAGTATTATATTATTATTATTATTATTATTATTATTATTATTATTATTATTATTATTATTATTATTATTATTATTATTATTATTATTATTATTATTATTATTATTATTATTATTATTATTATTATTATTATTATTATTATTATTATTATTATTATTATTATTATTATTATTATTATTATTATTATTATTATTATTATTATTATCATTATTTTCCTATTATTATTATTAGGATTAAATATATAATATTGAATTTAAATAAGTATTTAGTATTTAATTAAATTTAATTAAATATTTAATATTTATTTTAATTTAATGAGCTTTAAGAAACGATTCTTAATTATTATTACTATTATTAGCAATAATATTATTAATTAACTGGAGATTGGAGAGAGTGAGTGAGTGGAGGAGAGTAGATTAGTCGAAAAGCTCTAGATTCCACCCTTTCATTGAGAGATGAATGTGTGGGATGACCGAAGAGGTGTGATGAGTAATCTATCTATGCATATGTAAACAACGCTCGTATGCAGACAAAGCAACTGAAGTGGTATGGAGTCTATCCGAATTTGAAAATCGAGACAACTAAATTCTTCCTAAAATATATATATATATATATATATATATATATATATATATATATATATATATATATATATATATATATATATATATATATATATATATATATATATATATATATATATATATATATATATATATATATATATATATATATAATAATAAAGGTAAAAATAAAAAAAAAATTCCTAGAACGGGAATTAAAGTATTTTAAATAAAATAAAAGAGTTGAATTGGGTGTTTTTGAAGATGTCCTTGTTAGGAAGATTATGTAGAGTAGATATCTAAAGAAACTGAGTTTTTAATTCATTGAAAACAACCAGGTATTATAGAGTAAAATCTGAAAGACGTATTTTGTCGAAGAGATCAGCTTTGGCAGAAGGAAAGATAGCAGTGGTGCAATCAGAAGAATGAAGAGGAGGAAGCTAGAAAGTAGAAAAGCTGTAGTTGACATTTTTTGAAAAATTTCTCAAAAAATGTGAGGAGGAAACTTCTGAAAGATTGTTAAATTTCTAGGGAGAAAAGTTCAGTGTCATGGAGAATGGAATCTGCATAATTCAAGAATGAAAAATAAATAGTGAATTAATTGGTTTTAAAAACAAAGGTATTTACGGAAGCGGCGTCTCTGTGACAAATAGACTAAATATTAAAGCAGAGTAGAGAAAAGGTTTATTAATATTAGTTGAAGAAAAAATAAAAGAAATGCACTCCTCCATGCCTCAGAAAACCACCTCATTTTTTTCATTTTTCACACTCCGAGGGTGAGTGACCTCCAGCTGAAGCGGTAATCATTCCAAGAAAATCAAAGTGAAACGACGACTAATCCGATCAGTTTGCAACTCGAAGTGCCAAAAACGTTTTCTCACAGAAGGTGTAAATCTTTCCTGCAAAACACTTGAAGAGATAGAAAAAATTATACAAATAAGAAGATGTTAAATGTAATCTGAGAACATAAGTCGGGACAACCAAACGGCGTATGAATATACGTATGGATGAGCATAGAGGTGTTAGCTACCGCACAGGTGCTAAACTATCGAAGCCTGAACCTTCAGCAATCCGAAATCATTCTTCTTTATGCTGTAATAATATTACCTATGATAACTTCAACATTCTCTCTCAAACTACAGATGAAAAATCTCTTTGAATATTGGAGTCTCTATTTATTAAGAACCTTAATCCTCCATTAAACATGGACCGAGAGTCGGCACCATTATTTATAGCTTAGATATTATTATTTATTATAATTTATTATTATTATTATTATTATATATATTATATATATATTATATTATATATATATATATATATTATATTATTATTATTATTATTCCGTTCATTTTTGGCCTAAGTGCATTTTGCGCGGTACACTTTAAGTTGCTTCACCAAATAGATTTTGCTTCACTAAATAATTTTATTAAATTTCTTTAAATAAATAATAATAATAAAAATTATATTAAAAATAATAATTTTATTAATTTTATTTAAATAAATATGTGTTGCTTCACAAAATATTTTAATAATAATTTTATTATTTTTATAATAAAATTTTATAATAAAATTTAACTTTCAGCAAGAACATATGCTTATCCCTTAGGGATACCCACATGAGCTTGTTATTATTATTATTATTATTATTATTATTATTATTATTATTATTATTATTATTATTATTATTATTATTATTATTATTATTATTATTATTATTATTATTATTATTATTATTATTATTGTTTTTAACGTATTGCTATTATTATTTTTAATGTATTGTTATTATTTATAGTTTTATCACTTAATATTATTTTTAGTGTTTTATAACTGTTTTTATTTTCAGTGTTTTATTACTTTATTATTATTATTATTATTATTATTACTATTATTATTATTATTATTATTATTATTATTATTATTATTATTATTTTTATTACCATTATTATTATTATTATTTTTGGTGTTTTACTACTATTAGTATTATTTTTACTTTTATTATTATTATATTCCTATTATTATTGTTATTATTATAATTGTATTTTTTATTAATCAATGTATTCCTGTTTCAAATTATTATTCTTTCCATCATAAACAAAGTCATTTTTTAAACAACCAACAACAAAACTTTTAAGAATTTATATTTTAATGTTCGAATCAATTAACTCTTAGAATATTTAGGTGAGTTTAATTTGTGATTTTCGAGAGGAAGATATTTTTGGGTTTGTTATACTTTTTAACGTCCTTTTCTTTTCTTTAAATTGTGAATATTTTATTGTTGCACTCTGAGGATGTGAGTATCTCCCGAAACGTTACTCTTAATAGATTTGCTCTAGTCTTTTTGAGCTTCTCTTCCTATGGAAATTACTGTTCAATAGGAATGAAATATTACCTTATATATATATATATATATATATATATATATATATATATATATATATATATATATATATATATATATATATATATATATATATATATATATATATATATATATATATATATATATATATATATATATATATATATATATATATATATATATATATATATATATATATATATATATATATATATATATATATATATATATATATATATATATATATATATATATATATATATATATTATATATGATATGTATATATATATATAAATTTAACATCCGTATCCGCATCCGTATTTCATGATTTTGCAAAATATTCGCATCCGCATCCGCATCCGCAATTATTAAATACGGATGTTGTGGATGTATAAAATTTTGAAAGTTATTAATTTGTTGCCTAATGTTTGACTAATTTTTTGATAGCATGAATAAGAAAATAATTCTTACATATATATATATATATATATATATATATATATATATATATATATATATATATATATATATATATATATATATATATATATATATATATATATATATATATATATATATATATATATATATATATAATATATATATATATATATAGTATAAATGGTTTGGATGGCTTACTTTAGAAAAGAAAAAAAAGTCGACCACGCCTCTAATTGAACTTTTCTTTTTATAGTTTGAAGAGCTATTTAGAGTTAAAGTCAAAAAGTGCTTTTGCTTCCTTTTGTAAAGAGGTCAAAGAAATGGCAAGACCAAGAAAATTACATTATACCAACCGCAAAAAAAAAAAAAAAAAAAAAGTCAGAAGACTGAACTGACCACGCCAATATCATTCCTGTGCCCCCCCCCCTCCCCCTAAAGAAGGCTTAACACGTGTCGACTTCTCTTATGAAGTAGTTTACTTTTTTGATCTGAATTTGCTCTTTTAGGCTATAATTTTGTAATCAGATTTTTCGCATTCATAAAGCTTTTTATTGAGAGAGAGAGAGAGAGAGAGAGAGAGAGAGAGAGAGAGAGAGAGAGAGAGAGAGAGAGAGAGAGAGAGAGAGAGAGAGAGAGATTTGGTAATCTTTTGCCGTTTATTTTTATTCCTAAATGACACTTCGTCTTCCCGACTCAATTCCATTCATTTCTATTCCAGGTTTTTTTCTTTCTTGTTTTAGATCCATGGAATTTTTTCCCCTCCTTTCCTTCCTTTTCTAATACCATTCGGAGGACACATGTTTCCTTGGACGCTGCTTTCGAATATAAAAGAGACCGAGAAGGAAAAACGAGTCGGAATACTGGTAAACCACATCCAGCTGAGTGACTTAGGAAGACAGAAGTTTGTTTTCAATTTCGATGAGCTGGACAAGGGAAAATGAAGGAAAAGAGAGTGAAGCGATTACAACATAAACAAAAGGAATAAATGCATAGAAGGATTGATAGATAGATAGATAGAGAAGGGTGGGGAGGGAAAGGTAATGGCAAACGTCTCAGTTTTCCCTATTAGCGGACTGTAATGACACCCGCAGGATTAGATCCGATAACGTCTTTCATATCTTCTTACAATAATATATACAATAGATTATTCATACAAATATGCATGTATATAATTGTATGGAAACAGAGTAGGCAATAAATATGAGTAACATAGCGTATATAGACTATCAATCAAATTATATATATATATATATATATATATATATATATATATATATATATATATATATATATATATATATATATATATATATATATATATATATATATATATATATTATATATATATATATATATATATATATATATATATATATATATATATATATATATGCTTTGTTTATTTCTAAGGATTTCTTTTTATACTTGAGAAGGGTCTCCGTTGGAGACCCCCAAATATCTAGGGGCTCTCCCACATCGCGGTGGCCTTATCGCCAACCATATATATATATATATATATATATATATATATATATATATATATATATATATATATATATATATATATATATATATATATATATATATATATATATATATATATATATATATATATATATATATATATATATATATATATATATATATATATATATATATATATATATATATATATATATATATATATATATATATATATATATGCAGTATATAACGGCAATTTAAATCTCCCAATTTCCTATTTGTATGTATGAAAAATATTTTTTTCCGCTTTTTTAAACTTTTACAAATCCCCCAATCTGCTACAGCAGTTCTCGGCATCAACAAATCACCCTCACTTTACAAATATTTTTGAACACACAAAAAATGGAAGAAAAAAGGAATGAAAAAGTGAAAAAGAAAGGAAAAAAAAAAAGAAAAAAGAAACGACGTCTTCTTTTTTCATGTTGGTTGGAAGGAGTGGGTGGGGGAATTGGGGAATAAAAAAAAAAAAAAAAAAAAAAAAATTTTTTTTTTTTTTTTTTTTTTTTTTTTTTAACATTTGAAAAGGAAAAAATAAAAAAAAAGTATTTTGATGCTTTTCTTCCTTCTTTGCAATTTATTTTATTTCCTTTTATTTAGTTTTCAACTTTTTTTTTTTTTTACTTTTTTCTTTTTTTCGATTAAGTAAATAAATTTAAATTTTTTTTTTTTATTTTTTTTTTTCATAGAGTTCGTTTTTCTCCCCTGAGTTTTAAACTTCCGTTTAGACTGAGTTATATATGAAAAAATACCCTAAATGTTGTAATTTTCCACCGCAAATTTTGTTACTTGAAAAACTTGTTTAATTTTCGCTCCTTTAAATTTGAAGAGCTCAACCGGGAACACAAAATTTGCGCGGGAAATCGAAAATTACTTGAAAAAATGAGAATTTTACGTCCTCATATATATATATATATATATATATATATATATATATATATATATATATATATATATATATATATATATATATATATATATATATATATATATATATATATATATATATATATATATATATATATATATATCCATGAAAGACCCAAACAAAAATACAGGCGAATAACTTACGAGCAACCATACTTTCTTTTAGTTGGCAACATTTTACTAAAAACAAACAAGTTGTTGCCTCTGAAAAGACAAAAGTATGCGCCTGTCGCACAGTATCGTCTATTCGAATGTATTCTGTTAATAATGTTTTCCGAAGAATTTTTTCAAAGCTTGGTTCTCTCAGTTCATGAACAACATAAAATATATATATATATATATATTATATATATATATATATATATATATATATATATATATATATAATATATATATATATAATATATAATATATATATATAATATATATTATATATATATATATATATATATATATATATATATATATATATATATTATATACATTTTAACCTCTTTGTAA
This sequence comes from Armadillidium nasatum, assembly GCA_009176605.1. Classification (NCBI taxonomy): domain Eukaryota; kingdom Metazoa; phylum Arthropoda; class Malacostraca; order Isopoda; family Armadillidiidae; genus Armadillidium; species Armadillidium nasatum. Next base: position 11,436 of record SEYY01001275.1, read on the forward strand.
CCCTTAAAATATGAGCTAATGACCGTCCAAATTGTAAAATGATAACTTTCTGAGATCTTTTCTGGGTGAGAGAATGTTAAAAGCAGAGACACACCAATAAGAACATTGGCAATTAACTTTTGTTTTGTTTTGTTTCTGAGAGCGAACTTCATGCACCAACGAGGGCATATGCTGTCCCTTCAGGAGGACAAAATACTGCCCTTCAGGCCACCACTAGTTCAGAACGAGTGAACCACATGCTCCGAGAGCTGGTGATGCTGTCCTGGCAATTAACTGATGCGACCAGCTTGGACTCTTGATTTTGTACAGATTGAGTCACGAAATTTTTTAATCACTTACGATGTTCAGGACTTCCCTGGAATTGCATAGTTAATAAACTTTAACTTAAACTCCTCTGCCACACATTTGTATGATGTGAATGGATATTGACCAAAAAAAACTGACTTTTCCCCAACAATGGTTAAAATCACCCTCTGTCTTCTGTTTTTAAATTAAAAAAAGAAAATTGCAGATGAAAAATATATACAGTACAGAGGAATCAAAATATAGGGACTTTATTTGAAATATTAGATTTTTAATAAAAAAAATTAATAAATTACCAAGAACAAACATTCCTCATATAATCATATAAAATTTTAAATAATTATAAAGTTATGTGGAAATAAAAATGCAGATAGCGTAAGCAAATTATAACTGAATTAGCAAAGAAAAGATAATGGAATTACATGCTTTATTTATTAATTATTATTATTTACCACTATTTAAATTTTATTTTTTAAGTAAATCTCACAATTTTTCGTTGCTTGTTCATGGAGCAACAACTTTTGCTGAAAGTGGTTTGTTAGGTCAGAAATATCCCTCATTAGAGTTCTATTCTTCAAAATCAAACAATTCTATATATAGCAGTTTATTGTCCAAGTTTTGTTCATTCTTATCCTTACTCTTAACCATACATTCTTTTTCACCCTCTTTTAGGTGCATATTCAATGAACTAAACTCAGTTTCAACTACGTTGGAAAACTGATAATTGCTGGCACATTTCCACGCATAATATTTAGATATATA
>SEYY01001276.1:0-2500 GCA_009176605.1 Armadillidium nasatum
TTGATGCAAGAGTTTCAGGAGTTGGAAGGTAGCATCCCAGCGGTGAACAATACGAGATAAAGCAGAGTTAAACCAAAGTTTGTTATTTATTGATGAAGGGAATTAATATAGAACGTAAGAATAAAAGTCTTAAATGATTATTCAGGTAATGTTCTCTTCACACTCTGAGGGACAACTCATACGGAAGCAATGATAGTCATAGGAAAATAAAGACTTACAACACTAAGTCCTTTAAGTTGGAGACACCAATATGCCACAGACGTTTCCTTCCATCATTCTTTGGTCTTTTTTTCGTAAGATTTGAAAAGACAGAACATTATACAGAGATAAGAAGGTGATCGAAGGAACCAAGGGGTAGATAGAGTTGAACAGTATAAGTAAGGGTGGTTAAAAAAGGTTTGGAATGCTGGGTTCATCTTCAAAGTGATCAGGATACAAGTAGAGAGCTGTACCAACTGCTCAGGGTCATTTAGATAGATAAATGAAAGGTACGTTAGCAAGCTGTATCATGAGAATTAGAAGAAAGGCATAGGCAGTAGTCAACATTTAAATCACCAAATGATATGATTTCAGAGAAAAGGTAAGAAAAGAGAAAAAAAAATTATTTTGCAGTTAAGATATTCGAAACTTTAGGAAACTCAATATAGTTAGGAAATAAATAAACAGAATAAATGAATTTATTATTTGAAAAGCAAGAGAGCCTAGGCCATAAGGCGTAAAATTTTGAGAGACTTCAAATTAGAGAAAAGAGAAAAAACAACATTCTGTCCTCATGCATGCATAACAACTAGCTCCGGCTGAAAATTGAGGAAAGAGGATGTAAAAAGAAACAGAAAAGGGTTTGTTATCAGAACGCTCAAACACATAAGTTTCGATTAATAATAAGAGTTGGGGTCTAGAAGGACAGAAGTAGTGTTCAAGAACGTGGAAATTGAATTTAAGGAAGCAAAAGTTGCAGAAATTAATGAAAAAAGAAGAATGGGCTCCAAGGGAAGTCCTCTACAAAGTCTTAGTGGTACTAACCTCATCACAGGAGGAGGTCATTGACACTCATGCTTTGCTGGAGGAAAGGGTAGATAAGGAAGTATTTTTGGAAACCGCCACTCTTAGCTTCTCCGAAGCTACTAATATGAAAGTTATTTTTTTTAAAATGTGATGACTATGTTAGAGTTTATTAGATTTGAAAGGAGAGTCTTCTCTGTGAAGAAGAATGAAGAGATAACCGAGAAAAGGGGCGTATCTTTGGGCACTGAGGTTAAATGGAAATTACTCCTAAAATCACATAAACCCAATAGGGATTATATATATATATATCTATATATAATATATATAATATATATAATATATACGATTTATTATCTTGTTTTTCTGTAAACTTCTTACGAAAAGCAGCAGAAGAAGAAGAAGATGAAAAAAGCGTTCTAAATATTAACTGAAATTTATGTCCATATTTAACAAAGAAAATAATTATTTAAATTATTACTTAAATATAATAGGTATATTATAACTCTATAAACAGATTAGTTCTGTTTAAAATTTATATTTAAGCTTAAAGTTGATGTCTGTATTTTATTTCCGAAATTTCTGCATAAATTTTTATACATTCTTACCTAAAGTCTTTTACATCGTTCTTCATGCAAATTCAATAGGACTCTGAAACCTTTCTTTAGAAGATGAAAAGTTTCAAGGCTTCTTTTAAAACGCAAAAGACTTCAAGGTTCCGAGAACGTCAATTGTCATTGTTATGATAATAAAACTTGAAGCAATATCGTTCAGCTAAAAAGTTTGAACAAACGAAAAAAGAAGATTAACTTTACAATTTTCTGGAAAGAATTCAAGATGAGGATTAAAAGGCTTCATTTATTTCTTTTGTTTATTCATTTGAGTTTTTATTTAAGATAAACCTATCAGCTTTACATTACACAAATATTAATTTGATTAAAATAATAATATATATATATATATATATTATATATATATATTCTATATAATATATATATAATAATTATATATATATATATTAATTAATTATTATATTTATAATTAAATCTATTTTATAATATAATAGTTTGCTATTATTTCGTAAATATCATTATAAATTACTATAATTATCTCAGCTATAATCGATTATATCGTAATTTTTTTTTTTTTTTTTTTTTATTTTTATTATTTTCTATATATATATAATATATATATATATAATATATTATATATATTAATATATATATTTACTAATTTTTTTTTTTATATCTATTATTTAATAGTGTTGACCAATACAGATTGAGAGATAACGCTTTATTTATAACACCAAAATGAAAATGATTAAATTTAAAAAAAAAATATCGAGAAACAAGCTTTCGCACTCTTGGGGTTCTTCAGGTACTGAAGCAAGATCTTCTTCGTAATTCAAATTTTATGGTGTTGTTATTGTTGATTAACCTATTAAAGAATGGTGCGTAGCATATAGAATTTTGTAGTTGATTAATCTTGTAGTCTCCTT
>SEYY01001276.1:5000-12500 GCA_009176605.1 Armadillidium nasatum
TTATTATATATATATATATATATTATATAATATATATTATATATAATAATATTATATATATTATATATATATATATATATATATAATATATATATATATATATATATATTATATATATATATATATATATTATTATATATATATATATATAGTATATATATGTCTGTGTATGTGGCATGAGTTGTTTCGCATTGGATGTATATGTATGCATGTACTTTAATGTATTACATTATAAATTAGAAAAATCTGGGTAAAAAAAGGAAAATAACAAATTATTTTAGTTATAACTATGTGAAGAAAACTGATGTTAGTTTAGAATATAATAAATAATATGGAATGATAATGTATGTATGGTGAGATAAAATGTAAATGCAAAGAATGCAAATGTAATTTAAAATGGAATAAATAAATGTTGGGTAAAATGGAATTTAAGAAATTTGCAAAATTATTTGGTATTGTGTGCATGTATTGCGTTAAAAATTTGTAAAATATCTGAGAAGAAAAGAAAAATTACGAATTATTTTAGTTGTTTTGCATAGAAAATAGGTATTAGTTGAGAATATATTAAATAATATGGAATAATAATAAAATATGTATTGTGAAACAAAATGTAAATGCGAAAAATGTAAAGTGAAATAAAATGAAATAAAAAATATTGGGTAAATGGAAATTTAAAAGTTTAGAAAACTGATGTACATGCTTTAAAAAGATTATTTTACTCTTATATTAGAAAGATCTCGTGGTCTAATGGTTAAAGCGTTTGATTTCGAATGTGATATTCATAAGTTTGAAACCTCGCAGTGGTAGATTTGAGCTCTGCATTTTTGACGAAAGACCAGCTTAAAAAATATTTGAGAGAAAATCTACGGAGATGAAAATCATGTTTTCAGAATTCCAAAACGAATGAAATGAATACCGTGTGTATAAATGAGGTGCTGTGACTACGCCTCCAATCCCTTAAAACGGGAAGGTGGTGGTGGAGGTGCGAGGAAATCTCCTAGTTCCGAAACCCTTCTATGAGTAACCCCTCTTGAGTAACCTCCGTGTCCAGGAAACCCTTACCGAAATTCACTTGGAACCTGAGAAAAAAGGTTCTGGGGTTCTCACACCAGGAAAAAAACCATAGACGGGTCCGAATGTTCTAGTGTCTCTGGTTCAAATTCCAGGTGAATCGTTTCTGCTGAATTCCGTTCTGAAACCCAGAAAAATTGCTCAGGAAGGGCTTAAGGGCGAATTCCTTTTAAATTTTCCTTAAAAAAAAGATCAGGAAAGAGCGTGGGAAGCAAAAGGTACCAGCCTACTTCTTTTAAATAGCGGAAGGTAGTCCGTTAATCTTGTCTATTAATATAGGTCTACCCATCGATAATACCACATATACAACTTGTTTATATATATATATATATATATATATATATATATATATATATATATATATATATATATATATATATATATATATATATATATATATATATATATATCCTCTGGTGGGCAAAGGCCGGAGGCCTACCGAATTCTACCAGAGTTGGAAAAACACTATTCCGGCTGATGGTGGCCGACGTGTCCAGATACACAGCGTTTGAAAGTATGCAAGTCAAAGTAAGTTGGGAAAACAGAAAAAGGGAGTTTGTTCAAGACTTTACCAGTAGATATGTATGACTGAGCATAGCGGTTAAGTCTGAGAGTCGGAGAGTTGGACAAAGAAAGGATGAGACTGTGTAGAAAGTCGTGTCACCCATGCTCTTCTCAATGGTGGAGGTATGCGGCTAGAGAGTACAGAAGAGCAATGTCCGTTGTAATAGCGATAATAAGAGAGAGTGAAGCAAAAATTCTAGGGGCAGAAAGAGATTGGAGAGAGTTGTTAAGAGCAGGAGAGTTGTTGAGAGGAAATGCCCTAGACTCCACCTTCTCAAGGAGAACTGTTTGAGTGGAGCCACCCCAGATGTGTGAAGCATGCTCCATTTAGGGACAAACAACACCCCTATACAGAGCAAGCAACTAGAGTGTCGTAAAAACGCCACGAAGGCTCCTCAGAACACCCAACCTCTTAGAATCTTGTTTAGAAAGTGAAATAATGTGATCTTTCCAAGAAAGATTACGAGAGAAAAAAACACTGAGAATATTAATAACAGATGAAGGTTTGAGTTATGTGTTAATGAAGAAGATATAATAGTTGTGTGAAAGATTGTGTCAAGTGGAAGTATGGAGGAACTGAGTTTTTGGAAACTTAGTTTTCTATGCCCAAATTTGAAATAGGTGAAATATCAGAAGTTAGTTGCTCCAAGGCTACCCCTTTCAAGTCTAATAACTGCTGTTGGGATGGACGTCTTTCAAACTGAAAGGAGTAATGAAGTGTGGTGTCATCAGCATAAGAGTGGATAGGAGATGAAGTAATAGAAAGAAGATCAATATTAAAAGTAGGAAAAGTGTTGGGGATAGAACAGAATCCTGAGGAACACCACTATTAATAGATTTAAAGGAAGAACGGTGGCCATCTACAAGAGCAGCTATAGAACGACCAGAAAGGAAATTAGAGAGAAGATAACAGAAGGGAAGGATAGATACCGAAAGAGGGAAGTTTGGAAATCAAAGCTTTGTGCCAGACTCTATCTAAAGCTTTCGATATGTCTAGCGCCACAGCAATGGATTCGCCGAAATGCCGAAGAGCGGAGGACCAAGAGTCAGAGAGAAGGGAAAGAAGATCACCAGTATAGCGTTTCTTACGAAACCTATACTGGTTATCAGAGATAAGATTGGAAGAATTAAGATGTTTCCAAATCTTCCTGTTAAGGATAGATTCGAAACTTTAGAGGGAACGGAGGTCAAAAAATAGGACGGTAGTTAAAGGGTGGAGAGGGATCTCCCTTCTTCGACACAGGCTGAATGAGTGCACGTTTCCAGCAAGAAGGGAAGGTCGAAGTAGAAAGGCAAAGGCGAAATGGTTTACCAAGGCAGGGTGCAAGCTCGGAAGCATAAGTTTTGAGATCCACAGGAGGAATACCATCAGGACCGTACGCCTTCTTAGTATTAAGCTCAGAGAGAGCAAAAATAATATCTTTGAAAGAAATTCTAATTATAGGCATAAATGAGTTGGATTGGTTGATGGAGGAGGAATAGCTCCAGAATCGTCTAAGGTATAGTTAGAATCAAAAGTATGAGCGAAGAGTTCAGCTTTAGTTTGAGGTAAAATGGCAGTTTTGCCATCTGAAGAGACTAGAGGAGGAAAAGAGGAAGAAGCAAAGTTAGAGTTGACATTTTTTGCAAAATGCCAGAAAGAGCGCGAGGAAGAGGAACCAGAAAGATAATTACACTTTTTAAGGAGAAAAGTTTTTGGTATTAGTAATTATAGATTTTGCACGAAGTTTCTGAAGTTTGAAGAGGATGGTAATCCCTGAATGCAGCATCCCTGCTGCGGATAGCGTGAGAACAAGTAGAGTTAAACCAAGGTTTGTTGGGTTTAATAGAAGGGGAAGAAAATGAAATATACGCCTCCATGCGAGAGAAAATCACCTCGGCTATGCATTCAGCACACTCCGAGGGGCCCTCCCTCAAAGAAGCAATAATCATTCCACAGAAAATCAAGGAAGTACGACGGCACCGAAATGCCACAAACGTTTACTTTCAACAGAAGGGAGTCTTTCTTGCGGAAGGCTTGAAGAGATAGAAGAGGATACAGAGATAAGAAGGTGATCGGAAGAACCCAGAGGAGGAAAGAGCATAACAGTATAAGGAGAAAGATTAGAAGTTAGAAAAAGGTCTAGAATGTTGGGTTCATCTCCAAGACGATCAGGGATGCAAGTAGGAAGCTATATTCACTGCTCAAGGTCGTTTTTTATAGAAATGAAAGGCACGTTCATCAGCTGTATCATGAGAACTAGAAGAAAGCCATTGTCTGTGGTGAACATTGAAATCACCTAATATGATGATTTCCGAGAAAGGAGAAGAAGGAAGAATGAGCTCTATTGTGGAGTTTAGATAGTCAAAGATTATAGGATAGTCAGTAGAATTAGGAGATAAATAAACAGAACAAATGAATTTAGTCGTAGAATAGCAAGAAAGACTAAGCCACAAGGTGGAAAATTCAGAAGACTCCAAATTAGAGGCACGAGAACAAACAACATCGTTTCGTATATATGCACAACATCCGCCTTTGAATGAAAATTGAGGATAGAGACAGTAGTATATTATATATATATATATATATATATATATATATATATATATATATATATATATATATATATATATATATATATATATATATATATATTATATATATATATATATATATATATATATATATATATATTATATATATATATATATATATATAATATATATATATATATATATATATATATATATATATATATATATATATATATATATATATATATATATATATATATATATATATATATATATATATATATATATATATATATATATTATATATATATATATATATATATATATATAATATATATATATATATATATATATATATATATTATATATATATATATATATATATATATATATATATATAATATATATATATATATATATATATATATATATATATATATATATATATATATATATATATATATATATATATATATATATATATATATATATATATATATATATATATATATATATATATATATATATATATATATATATATTATATATATATATATATATATATATATATATATATATATATATATATATATATATATATATATATATATATTATATATATATATATATATATATATATATATATATATATATATATATATATATATATATATATATATATATATATATATATATATATATATATATATATTCAAAATAAAGAGAAGTACTAAAGCTTTAAATATTGTTTATTAAGATTAATCAACGTTTCGAGGAAATTTCACTATCCTTATCTTCAGTAATAGTAGTAAGGTTTGCGCTTTTGACGGGTGGCAGATTTAGCTACTTTCCTAAAAATCTGGCAACCTGTCCCTAACGGTCTTTTCTGCATTTGCTGCAATGCTGCATTCTCAGGGACCTTCCTGACATTTTTTTGTCGGTTCAAGGACCCCCGGACCCCAGATTCGAGCCAATTCCAGCCGGATTGAACCGCAAAGAAAATGATCAGGAAAGAGAATGAGGTGAACGCAGCGATTTTGCAAACTCAGGCAACTTCCTGATACCATTTTGGGGGGTTCACGGGGCCCCCTTCCCCAGACTCGAGGCCAATTTCAATGGGTTGAACTCCCCCAAAATGGTGTCAGGAAAGAGCGTGAGGTCAATTTGAGCGGAGTGATTTGCTTTGCAAATCAAAATCCCGTTTTTGGCTTAGGTGTCCAGATTTTTAGAAAAGTAGCTAAATCTGGCACCCGTCAAAAGTGCAAACCTTAAATAATCGACAACATTGTAGCACTCACAACCTTTTAGTCAACCTTTTAACTTTTGAAATAATAGCCCAAACTACCCAACCTTTCTATTTACATATACTGGAATCCTTATTTATCCATACAGTAACTAAATCTCTAAACAACAATAGTGGGTGAACCTTTCAAATTGCGGCTTCTTGGATTAATCTCCTTTATCCTATCTCTAATTCAGTCATGCATTATCACATTTTATTTTTATTTTATTTTTTTCATTATTCATATATGTTTGCCATTATTTTATATTATTTATTTTTAACTTTATTTCTTATTGTTTTTTATATTTTTCCGTTATGTGTTGTTATATGTTATTTTAACCTTTTACCTAGTGTTTATATCCTTTTGTGTTTCATTGTTATGATATATTCGTCATGCAACATTCATATATAAGATTTAAATCAATTACAAGATTCACTTTTATTATTTTGTTTTCTATTTGTATTTATATAATAATTTTTTCCCCACCCAACTGAACAACCATGTCATTTTTTTTCCAGTTTTGTCTCTTATTTGCTTTTAATTTTGCTGAGAATAGTTTACTATGCTGTTAAAGTGCTAATTGCTCATTTACATTTTGTTTGTTGTTCCTGAAGATGAGAATTGCGAAATTTCTTCGAAAAGTTGGTTAATTTTAATAAATAATGTTTAAAACTTTAGTACTTCTCCTTGGTGTGTAACTAAAATATTTGAAAAATATAAATCTTAATTATATATATGTATATATATATAAATATATATATATATATATATATATATATATATATATATATATATATATATATTATATATATATATATATATATATATATATATATATATATATATATATATATATATATATATATATATATATATATATATATATATATATATATATATATATATATATATATATATATATATATATATATATATATATAATATATATATATATAATAATATATATATATATATATATATATATATATATATATATATATATATATATATATATATATATATATATATATATATATATATATATATATATATATATATATATATATATATATATATATATATATATATATATATATATATATATATATATATATATATATATATATATATATATATATATATATATATATATATATATATATATATATATATATATATATATATATATATATATATATATATATATATATATATATATATAATATATATATATATATATATATATATATATATATATATATATATATATATATATATATATATTCAAAACTGCTCCCTCTTTACTTCTAAAAATTGAATCTCGTTTTCAAATTTCCGATTTCATTCCTTCCGATCTGGATGAGATTTACCGGTGTGACCAGCGCAACCTTGCGAAATTCAACTCTTTGAAAACTCAACTTCTTCACATCTCTCTCTCTCTCTCTCTCAAAGACACCTCCCAACTTTCCTATCTCCTTCGACGGCCCTCCCGTCTCACATTTGAGCAACATAAAAATTCTTGGTCTAAACTTAAACAATAAATTATCTTAGAAACCTCATATCACAACGGCTGCTATGGTGGCCTCTAAAATGATGGGGGGTTCTGTTCAGATTGCGGGAATTTTTTCCTTCTGAACAGTTACTCAAATTATATAAGGGTCTTATCCGTTCTTGAATGGAGTTCTGTTCTCCCATTAGGGGTGGTTCCGATTTCACCCTTCTTTTGGATAAGGTTGAGTCTAAGGATAAGAGATTAATAAACTGTCTCTTACTTTCAAACCCCCTTGACTCTCTTTCTACAACAGCAGGTGCTCGAGGGAGTTGACCTCTCACATTCCACCACCATTGCGTCAACCTCGAATCACAAGGGGTGCCTTGCTGGTACATGAATTTTGCGTGAGCTTGGCTAACTCTTGGCTTGGACGCTGTGGTACCTCCTTCTTTCCAGACACCTCTGCTCTGTAGAACACCCTACCTTCGTCTGTTTTTTTTGCTCTATTTAACTTACCTCTCTTTAAATCCTGTCAGCTCCCGCCTGAGGGATCTACGTTAGGTTCTGAATTGGATG